>PVJH01011175.1:0-69930 GCA_004026705.1 Nesogale talazaci | reverse complement strand
AGTGTGGCGAAGTAGGGCTTGAAGGCACCTCAACTCACAGTGACACAGTCCGTGATTAGGTGTCCCACAGGTAGTGTTGCTTGGAGGCCGAGGCACAGGACGAACAAGGCAGCACTCTGGTCGAAGATCTGGAAGCAAGAGAAAGGGCGGGACTCGCTGAGCCCTTCCTATCTCTGCCCTTCAGTTCACCCCGTGTTTTCATTGGCCGTGCCATCACAACAGACCCATCAATCTTCTGTGGCCATGTTGGCATAACAAACCATCACACTTACTTTGGACGGTTCATCAGGAGGATCAGTTGCTGGACTGGTGAGGAAGCACCTTCTGATTTGGGGGAGCATCTCCTGACTTGGAACCAGGCAATGTCCCCTTATTCTGTTCAAAAAGTTGCCTTTGTTCCATGTACAGGTCCCACACGGACACAATAAAGTGTTCTGGAATTTCCATTCTTCTCATTATTATCTATCATCTATCTATATTCAGGATTTACACTGTCAAATGCCTTTTTATTGTCAGCAAAGCACAAATAATTATCTTTGCAGCATTCTTTGCTTTCATCTGAAATTGATCTGCCTTCAGAAATGATATTGCTGAGTTGTGTTCTTCTTCAGAATTCTGTTTGCATTTCTGGAGCCTCTCTGTTAATGTACTGTTGCAACTGTTTCTGAATAATCTTCAGCAAAGTTTAACTTCCATGTGATATTAAAGATATCATTCAATAGTTTCTGCATTCTGTTGGGTTACTATTCTCGGGAAGGGGCATGAATGGGGATCTTTTCCAGCTGGTGAGTTATGTAGTTGTCCTCCAAAGATTTTGGCATAAACTGGTGAGTATTTCCAGTGCTGCATCAATTTGTGGAAATAATTTCAATTATTTCATCAATTTCACTAGTTCTTCAGTGTAGTTTGTAATTCTTTCTGCAGTACTATTGATTTGTGATTATATGCTACCCCTTGAAATGACCAACTATTTTTGGTTCTGTTTATCTTCTTTTGATGCTTCCTACATTCTTTAATTTTTTGGATTTAGAATCATTGAATATTACAACTTTTTCCTTCCATCCTCTTAGCTGCTGAACATATTCTTCTTGGCTTCATAAGTTTTGCATTTTGTTTTTATACTTTGTCTTTTTATGCTGCCCTTTGAGATTTTTCTGTTCAGTTCTTTTACTTCATTATTTCTTCCATTTCCTTTAACCACTCTATGTTTAAAAACAAATTTTAGAGTTCCATCTGACATCTAGTTTGGTCTTTTTTTCCTTGTGCTTTTAGTGAGCTTTTGCCTTCTCCATGTTTTTGATGTCATAGCAGAACTTGCCAGGTCCTCTGTTATTAGTGTTCAATGCATTCAATTTGTTCTTGAGATTGCCTACAAATTCTGATGGAAGGTATTCAAGGTTGTCTTTTTGGTTCCAGTGCCTCTTAGTTTCCTTCAGTGTCAGCGTGAACTTACATAGGATCAATTACTGTTTTCTTCCACAGCTGATACCTAACTTTGTTTTGATGGATGATATTGAGCTTCTTCACCTCTTGTCAAATGTATAGTTGATTCCCATGTATTCAACTAGTAAGGTCAATGTGTATGTGGTCTATGTTTTTGGAAAAGGTGTTTGAAATGAAGAAGTCATTGGTCTTGCAAACTTCTATCATGCAATTGCTAGCTTTTTCTCTAGCAACAGTGCCAAATTTCCAACAGGTGTTTATTTTCTTTCCAATTTTCAAATTTAGTTGACCAGTAATTATCAATGCATCCTGATTGCATTCTTGCTCAATTTCAGAATAAAAAGTTAGTAGAATTCTCTAACTTTTTCATCACGAGTTTTAATGATTGGTGTGCAAATTTTGATAAAGCATCGTTGTATTAACTGGACTTCTTTGTAGGTGTATAGTGTCCTATTACAGACAGTACTTCAAGACTGATTTGGAACTTTTTAAAATGTTTATTTTTTTACTCTCTTGAATTTGTCATTCCCTGCATAGTAAATGATATGATTATCAGACTCAAAAATGCCCAATTCCAGTCAATTTCAGCTCACAAATACCTAAGATATCAATTTTTTGGGGTGGCATCACTGCCCTCTGGGGGTCGTGGGAGCTACGCAGCGCTGCTCTGATGGTGATCTTCATGTGTTCTATTTCATGACTTCTAATTTTCCCAAGTTCATACTTCATATACCCCTCTTTTGATTATTTATGGATGCTTACAGTAGTTTCTTTTCATTTTAGTCGCACTGTATCAGCAGATGAAGGCCTGAATGCTTTGCGCCATATCCAGGTCACTAAGATCAGCTTGGCTTTCCAGGGGAAGCTCATTCCCAGATTAACCCTGAGTGCCTGCGTCAGATAATGTTTGGTGGCTTGTCTTAAGCTTTTTAGTGGTTAGTCCCTCAAAAGTGGACTGTTTATTCCTTCTTAATTTGTTCTTCATCTTAAAGCACCTACGAAAACCTGTTTACTGTAGGTAATCCTGCTGGATTTGAACTACCAAAAATTTCACATTTACCCTGGTGTCTCCAAGCACAAGGGGAGACAGGGCACCATGCTGATGGAGATCCCAACAAGAGGCTCTATATTTCCTAGTAATGAGACAGGTGATGGTTTGAGCAATTATCTGAACAATAATTTAAAGATATATAAATTTTACCCTAGACTGACCAATTAGATCATGGTGACTTCAGGAACTAATGTTGGCAGATGGAGAGGTGGAGAGATTTTAACCCTGTGCTCAAAATATTTCAGTCTATAAATGGTAATAAATAACACAATAGAGTGTAATTTATATAATTTAAGTGTCTCATCCTGATGTTTTATTCAAATCAGCTAAGGCAGTGGTATAGGATTTAATGAGGGGATAGTTTTTGGTTTAGCTTCAATATTTCCTGGCTGTCACCCTCTTACTAATAGCTTCTGTATTTTTAATGTTGTCAGACAGCCAGATGCATGGACAGCAGCCATTTTACTTGGACACTGTATGATGAATCAGAGTTAGTATTGAGCAAGGGTATCTTCTTTGTCTACAGATAATCTTCCTTTTGACCAACTGTAGACATTTTCAAATGAGAGGCCTATAAGACAAGCCAGCAGCTTTGACCCCTTCTCCTCTTATGCCTGAAAAACACGGGTGCTTTTGGAGTGCCAACTGCAATTACAGCAAATATCAATTACAGAGGGAAATACCTAACCTTCCATTGAGCAAAGGCCTTCAATTGTGTGGTGAAAAACAAGGCTGCAATTTTATCTTTTCTAAAGTCCAGGGATAAATTCTTTTGTTCTTTTTGCTGGGAGAGGAATTTATGGCAAGTGCTATCTTGGGATGAGAGGTCATTTTGCAGACCGAGCAATTTTACAAGGCTCTGTAAGTGGGTGGTAGAGTTTGTGCGCAGCACTCTGTAAGCATTGATAATTAATTCATTGAAGTGCAGCCCATTTTCAGTACTAATTTGGCTTGACTCTTCTCTAAGTCCAGAATAGTCTCAGAAAGAGTATGGCACTTCACGGGCCATTTTCATGATTAAACATGTGGGGGAGCTTGAAACAGGTTGAAAGCAGTGGATTGATCATCATGCTAGATTTTCTAACCAGTACTCTATTGAGTTTAATGTCTGTTAACCTGTTGAAAGACTGCTGTGTTGTGGGGTTTTCTAGGTAGAAGCTGCAGTTGTTGAATTGTTAAGGTCATGGACTATGATGTGAAGTACTGTCAGGGATACACGTAGATTAGGAGTGATGCTCTTAGCCTATCATGAAATATGTCACATTAAAATAGTTACATCTCAGGGCTGCCCAAATGACAAAAGGACAAATCAGACAGCCTGGGGAACTAGAGTGTTCAACACACACGAGTAGTAAGGATGACTTTACCCTCCTCCCTTTTCTTCTGCTACTGTCAATCTTCATAACTCTACTTCCATTTAGAATCTTATTCTATCCATTGATGCCTTTTGGCCATCTTTATCCTCTTACGTGTCTGTTGAGAAGTGATGTATTTGATTTTTGTGCATAAGCGTATCCAGCATGTTTATTTTGGGTGTTTTTTTGGCCTAAGATCAATTATTTACACTGGCGAAATCCAGTTTCAAAACATACATCTGGAAGTGACATCCCCTTACAGAAGGGTCGTGGGGAGGAGATAAGCCAGTCAGGGTAGTGTAGCAACAATGAAACATGCAACTTTCCTCTAGTTTTTGATTGCTTCCGCCACCCCCCACTGTCATGATCCCAATTCTACCTTACAAAATCTGGCTAGACAAGAGGATGTACACCGGTACAGATAGCAAATGGAACATGGGAGATTCAGGACACATGATCTCTTTAGGACCAGTGGTGAAAGTGACCCTACCAGGAGGATGGAGAGAAGGTGGAGTACAAAGGGTAACTGACTCTAAGGATCTACATATAACCTCCTCCCCGGAGTGTGGACAGCAGGGAGATGGGTGAAGGGAGACTTTGGACAGTGTATGATATGACAAAATAATAATAATGTATAAATTATCAAGGGTTCATGAGGGAAGGGAGAGTAGGGAGGAAGGGGAAAATGAGGAGGTGATGCCAAGGGCTTAAGTAGAAGAAAAATATTTTGAGAGTGATGATGGCAACAAATGTACAAATGTGCTTTGCATGCAATGTATGTATGTGTGGATTGTGATAAGAGTTTTATGAGCCCCTAATAAAATGATTAAAAAACAAAACCAACCAAGCAAAAAAGCACACATCTGGCAAGCTGAAGTATCTCTCATAGGATTTCTTGGCTTCTCTCATCTGGGATGCTTATGTGTGTAGTTGTACAGCTTAAATTCTGAGCAGGAAGTTTGTGGAAGGTTATGGTTGGCAGTGGGAATCCACAGTCCATTTTGAGTTTGCATATAGGTTCAGCCTCTATTGAGTTCTTTCTAGCCATTGTCTGGCACTCTAAAAAACTGTGCCTTCAGAAAGAGTGAGCATAAAAGTGGATTGCTGTAACTTGTCTGGCCTGCCATGGAAGAAGTAGTCTCATATCCGGGAATTTGTGTGGTTTGGCCCTAGATAAAAATGGGGGTACTAGTGTGGCATGGTTATGTGTGACACTTCACCCAAGATGGTCAGAAAGCCCCAGAATGAATCCTTTAAACTTTTCTATTTCTGAAAGTGTATGTGTCTCAATCATAGTCCCTTCTTTTCCTGTATCTTTTTTTTTGGGGCATCACTGCCCTCTGGTGGTCATGGGAGCCCTTTCCTGTCTCACTTGTGATTGGAATAATTTGGTCACAGCTCATGATTTTTGAGACCATGTCCTTTGTTTTCTATCTGTAATCACAGAGCTGTGATGGTGTGGAGAGCGAAATATTGAGGTCCTAACTGCAAAGTCAATGGTTTGAACTCAACCAGTCTTTGCCTTGGAGGAAGATGAGTTTATCAGTTCCCACAAAGATATAAAGACTCAGAAACTCTTACTGTAGAGTTGGAGTCAGTTCGATGCAGTGAGATTTTTCATATCAGTAGTCCTGTGACTGTGAATACTTTGGACACCTCCAGGAAGGCAAAGGATTGTAAAGACAGACAGAGCAAGAGAAAGAGAAGTTTTCACTATCTCTCTCATAACAAGACCACCCCCTCCCTTTCAAGGAGACACTAGCAGGCTACCACCACATTAAGTGGGGACTCCACGTCTACCTCCACACAGGTACCATCAAGTTGGCATAAAATCGGTAAAGTCTATTTAAATTTTGAGTCTCTTTTTCTCCTAGAACAGGTGTCTGATACCAACTGTGGTCATCCTCTCTATTCACAGTAAGGACAAACTGGTTTATATCTTCCACCAACAAGGTGCCTGAAAATGTCCAGAAGATCGTTTGTCATTGTAGCCCCTCCTGATAGGAGAAGCCTCCAGTCTGCTCTGAATGAATGTCTGTGAGGGAGCCACACAAAATAAAACACTTTCGGTTCTCTATTATGTTGGCACATAAAGGAATCTCCGGACTTTCCACAATTTTCACAAAAGCTCTTGAATTGATTTAACTCAAGAGTGGGGAAGTCGAGATAGCTTTGTGGATTCAGAACTGGGGTTTATTTGTCACAATATAAGCAATTTCAAAGGGAATATTACATATGAACTTGTCTTTCTTCCTCGTCTTTTATTACCCTCCTCTTACTACCATTTTCCCATCATCCCATTCATGTAAGAGAAAGAAGCAATTTATTCATTTTTAAAATCTCAGACAGAAATTCAGTCACTTCATGTTCTACAAACAAGTTCCCAGGCTCTTAAAATCCACTCCCTTCTCCAAGTGGCCATTGCAAATAGAGACACTTCCTTCAAAGGAAGTTTTCAAAAAGGAATATGGGTTATTTTTTCTACTTCTTTTTATTTTTTTGCAGCTATTTCCCAAAT
The DNA here is from genome assembly GCA_004026705.1 of Nesogale talazaci. NCBI lineage: Eukaryota > Metazoa > Chordata > Mammalia > Afrosoricida > Tenrecidae > Nesogale > Nesogale talazaci. The sequence goes on along the minus strand of PVJH01011175.1, from coordinate 63,563 downwards.
AATCAGAGTTCTTTGGGAGTTGCTATACAGCACTCAGAGTAAAGACTAACTTTAGGGAACATCAGACTCCCAAGGAGAGTTTGTTAAATATACACATGCCGAGGCTCTGCTTGGAAGCATCAAAGTGTCTAGATATAATGAGGAGCACAGCAGCATTTTAAAATATCATATGCAACATAATTTTATTTAGGCCAAGTGCCAGTAGATCCCTTAAGATATCTTTTAACTCATTTTTATTTCATCTCAAGTATTGGAAAGCATTTGAAAGTCCATTCTTTGGCTGATCAATCTGCTGCTTTTTTCTTTTACCCTATACATTCTGTTTAGTGTGAAAAGAGATGTCACATAGTGATTTGCATTTAGCATATTTTAAGTCAATGGTTTATAATCCTATGTTTCCCCATAATATGAAGGGATTGCTAGACATCAGGAAGAAAAGCTGGGGAAATAGAAATTGATTTAATAATTGACAATTGAGAATTACATCAAACCTGGTAAACCCCTCCCTACCTCTCTGTCTCCCCCGCCCCACACACACACAATTCACTGTCTTTGAGTTGATTCTGACTCATAGTGACCTTACAAGGAGGGAGGGTAGATTTCCACAACTGTAAATCTTTATGAGGAGAGAAAACTTCATTATTTGTTTGAGGAGTGGTTGGTGGTTTCAAATTGCTGGACTTTAGTTATATATAGAGAGCTAGATAATGAAATTTTCCACAAACTCTATGGATATATATATATATATATATATAATGTGAAATCTTACTTACTGTGAGTTGAATGGATTCTGATTTGTAGCTAACCCTGTGGGTTTCTGAGACTATAATCTTCATAGGAGTAGAAAACCTTGTATTTTTCCTACAAGGCAGCTGGTGGCTTCAAACTGTTGACCTTATAGTTAGCAGGTTAATGTACAGCCACTATCCTGCCAGGGCACCAATGTGAGGTCTAGACATAACTTTCTTCCTAAAATTTGTAGAAAAATTCTACTCTCTTTGATTTCATTTTTCCATTAACTTTTTGAAGCCCCTTACACATGTACACAGATATATGCATATGCACTTATACGTTATATAGTCATGTATCTATTACTCAGTGAGTATATGTACATATAATATAAAATTATTGAATTGTAGAAATTTTTATATTCTTGATAAATGCCCTTTGTCAGATATATTTATCAAAATTTTCTTTCAATTTCTGACTTGCCTATTTTTTCTTTCACAGTGGTGTATTTTAAGGAGCAGAATTTTTATTTTTAATGAAGTCTAATTTATCATTTTTTTCTTTTATCATTATTACTGTCTGCATTCTATCCAGGCAAATATTCTCCTATGTAATCTTTCAGAAGTATTAAAGTTTGCTTTTATATTTAGATTTATAATCTGTTTTGAGATGTTTTTTAAAAAAGTGTCAACGTTATAGTTGTTCCAGCACTGCTTGTTGAAAAGACTTTCCTATTTACACTGGATTGATCAAATGCCATTGTAAAAAATCAAATGGCTGGAAATACCCTGAGCTTGTGTGGACTCCCAATTGATCTACTGATTTATTTCTCTCTCCCAGGGTGGCTTCAACACAGTACTCACTACCACTTTGTGATACATCTTAAAGGTAGGTAGGATAAGTCTTTCGAGGCTGTTTTACATTTCCAATATTATTCTGCATTTTCCGGTTCATATGCAATTCCAAATATATAATTAAAGTAAGCTTTAATTTCTACCAGAATGTAGATTGCCATTATGACTGGGGCTCTATTGAGTTATCGATTAGCCTATGAAGAACTCTATTTTAATGATGTTGACTCTTCTCATCCATGTCCATAGGATAGGGCTCTCTCCGCTTAACTCTTCCCCCTTTCTCAGTGCTGTTGTGTAGGCTTCATGATAAGGGGGCCTACATGACATTTATTAAATTTATTCCTAAGTGTATTACATGTATTTGCTGTTGTGGTAAAAGGAATGATGAGAAAAGATTTATTTTCTAATTTCTAGTGTTTGTATTATTTGTATAGTATTAACCTTATATGTCATAGCATTGATAAATTCATCTATCGGTCCATTAGTTATTCTGTAGATTCTCTAGAATTGCTATATAAACAATCATAGCGGCAATTTCACCGTTCCTTTTTATATAATAATGCAGATAGGTGCATGAGACTCTTAAGGGGTTATACGGTATATGAAACCCTGGCGAGACAGTGATCAGTTCTGCCATCCTGGTGGGCTTCAGCGGGGTCATTCCCAGAAGCAGAGTTGGGGGTAGAGTGCTCATGACTACCAAGAAGAGCTGAGAGTAGAAGGCATTATTTGGACCAGGGGTACTTATGCTAAGCCCCTGCTACTGCTAGATACAGAAGACACAGCAGTCTGGGCATAGTGAGATCCACCAGCAGAGAAACGGCAGCAGCGGAGCCAGTAACTCATATGGTAGGCTTTGCAGTGTACAGCTCATAGTCACTCCAGGGACTGCGCTGACTGGTGGTGCAAGAGAGGTGAGTAACTTTGGGCAGAGATTTACTGATGGAGAGAGGTATCTCCTGGCACTCACTGGAGGATCTAAAGAGCTTGGTACTACTTGCCCCAGCATGGCAGAGACCAGGATGCAGGGTCAAAGAAAATGGGGTCGAGGGAGAGGCCTGCTCTTGGACATGCTAAAAGGAAACTATCCTAAGAAGAGACCCGGGTTCTGGGTTGTTCTTGTTACTCATAAGTTGGTCCTTATCTTGAACTGTAACGCGTTATTTTCAAGCCTCCTAATGGTGAGTATGGTATGTGAATTCTGTGTGGCCAATGAAACACATTGTGAACCCAACAGAGAATTGCAGAGTGTTGTGGGAGGGAGCATTGGTGTAAGAACCGGTGCAATAATTGGAGGATGGAGGAATGCTAAATCTATCACATAAGCATCAGGCATGGGCCAATTGAGGTCCTGGATCCTCTCTCCTTAGGAAGGACTCCTGACACTACCTCACCAATTTGATACACGTGGTTTTCCCTTGAGACTAAGGCTCATATAAAAAAAGCTCCCAACTTTACTCAACCTGAGATGCATTTCAAAACTGATCTATACATTTAATTTTTTTTCTGCAATGCCTCCCAAATCCTATTATGTTGACAGTTGGTCAAAGATGAAAGCAAATGCAGTATTCACTGTTTTGGATATATGACAAACACATTTGCCCACTTCAGAGTTTTGCTCAAATCATCTCATCAACTTGGGCCATTTTTGCATGCATCCATCAGTGTTGAAATTTTGCTCATTCTTCATGGAGCAATTTAAATGCCACATTCTACCTGGAGTCACAATTTTCCCTGGCAGGTTTGGATTAATCTTTTCTCTCTCAATATTTCCAAGTAGGGTGAACTCTTTGCCTTACTCACCTTTTTGGCTTTCTAAATGTGTTGCAGGTCTCTATATCTATTTTGATGCCAGCACAGCACATATGTAGATATGTACATGATTATTCCCTAAGTTCCCTTATCAATAATTGCTTTATGTTGGAACATCTCACAGATAAAGCATTCTGAACATTAATTTGAACATCAACTGTTGTCTTAATTAGTTGGGCAGGTGAGGTAATTAATTTGAATTACCAATAATTATCTCTAGGTCCAGAAGATCCCTTGTCTAGGAAAGGAACTCAGGCTCATCCTTGACTTCTTTTCTTCCTTTGACCTCTTATCCAGTCAGACTTTAATTGCAATTAAAAAAATCTCTCTCAGATCTGTCCTCTTCCCTTCCCCATTGAACACCACTTTGTTCAGACTGCCACAGTGTTGTCTTGGATGGTTGTAACAGGTGCTACTCCTGCACTGATCTCCTGTGGGTAGCTTCCTTATAGACGGATGTTTCTAAAATGCAAATATGACCAAATTACTCTCAGGCTTACAGCTATTTGGTGAGCCTAGATTCCCAGAGTGATTTTTGCAATTGTGTTACAGCTGTGAGCACCTACTATTTCTAGATTTTTTGCTTCATTCTGGAGATGAGCGGGCAGAGTGGTTCTCTTATTATGGGTGACAGATTGAATGATGGAAACAGAGAGCGACAAAGACACAGGGAGGAGGGAGAGAGAAGGAGAGATCCTGTTGCTAACATGGTTTCTGTCTTGCAAAATCTGGTTTCTGGCAATGCAATTAGCATGCAGATCAGCTGCTAGAGGTCCTGCAAGCATTAGCAATTGAACACTTGCTTTCCAAAACCCTCTCTGCTTCTTCACAATTCCACACACCTTCTGGTTGCTCTGACACAGCCTTGCTTCTGAATCCATTAACTGAAGATTTAGTCCATGAACAAAAAAATGATTGTTCATGCTCATGATTAATGAGAAAGCTATTTCAAAATCACAAAGCACCATACATTGGCTAACTACTATTAATTATTTTTATCATCATTATACTGTGAAATGCTTTTACCCTATCAGGAAGGGACAAAAAACAAATGACCTGTTCAAATTGGCCAGCTTGGGTAGGATACTGTACATTAAAAAAATGTCATCATGTTTTGATTCAAGACGGTGATCCGGGTAACCCGAGTCAATAGTGTGTGCATATGTTATGGATACAATTAAAGTAAGTTGGAATATGTTTTAATTTACTGAACTCTTGGGCTGAGCCCCGGTGGCATAGTGGTTGAGTGCGGACTGCGGCCCACTGGCTTGGTGGTTCAAATCCAGTAGCAGCTCTCCAAGAGCAAGGCTGGGCCTCCCGCTCCCACCAGAGGGCAGTGATGTCCCCCCCAACACACACACACACAAACAAACAAACACCAGTCTTTAAAAAAATTATTTAACCCTTATAATAATCCTATGAGTATTGTCTCTTTTATAGGTGAGAAAACCGAGGCCAAAAAGGACAGTTCATGAATATGTGCAATAAACTGAAGTCTCTTGGTGTGGTTCTTTAGACTATGTGATTCTACCCAACGAGTAGGAGGGGACATGCAAATAAAGTGCAGCAAACTCTATCTTGAGGGTTGGTCTATTTTACTATTCTGTTGGGTATAAAAGTGAGCAGGAAGAGAGAATTCCACAACTAGTAAGATGGAGGAGCTATGCTTCCCAGGATTCTTTTCTGGCGAAGTGGAAGCTGGGGAGACCAAGAAGAAGAAGCTGTGGTGGCAACAGAGACCAGAAGACACATTGGTTGGCTGCTCAGCCCATGTAATGAGTAAAGCTGGATGTATTGGGGCAGGAGATTGGTAAAGTGATGTGCTCTGTGGGCATTTACTAGGGAACCCAAGCAGGTCAGAGGCTAAAGGCTGTGTGACTCAGACCAAGAATCAAAGAGACAGATGTTTCTGCCAGCATGACTGAAAAGAGGTACAGCTGTTGGCAAAAGGACTGTATCCTTAATATTTTCTGATCCTGATTTGATGCTACTTATGAACTTCTTTAACAAGCTGCCATAGTAGTTAGTATTATGTAAGAGTTGACTTGGCCATTGTGATGGATTACCAAGCCCAGCAGAGAATGATGACTGATGTCAAAATAGGGTAAAGGAAGTTGGAGGGTGGAGGCCTGTCTGACTTCTGCCTTCCAGGAACCATCCTTGGGCAGACATGGCACTGACTTCTCCTTTGTGTAACTGGAGGAGATCAGATGTAGTTCCCAGGCCATTTGCTCAGTAGGTAGTTGCCTGAATTAAAACCCAAGCAATGTCCCAGCAGATTCTACCTTTGCTTTCTTTCCTTCATGGCGAGGGGGAAGGCCACGTGTTAAGAACACTCTGTGTTGTCAGAATTAGCAATGTACATGTTGAAAGCTCCTAGTGGGCCAGATGGGTTGATTGCCGTGCATTGTTGCAAAACTAAAACAAAACCACAAACTAAACTGAAGGACAATTTGCCTCATTCAAACGTGAAGAAAACAGTAATTAAATTATTATAATCAAGGAGGTTTATTAAAATCTATTTGCAACTGAGAATTTCCACTCATTCTAGTTCATGGAGGGAACTTTCATAGGGTTTACTTCATAAATGGAAGAATGAGTGATTGTGGGTATTAGAATACATCAAGTAGAAAACAAAGTAAAGGAAATAGTATCAGATATAGAGTCAGATAAGAGCTTAACTTTGGCAGACAGTATGTGGTTCAGTGTATTGACTTTGGGCGCCATCCAAATCAGGGGTTCAAGTCCTGGCTCATCCATTTGCTCTGAAGCTGGACAAGTTTGTTAACTTCTTCAAACATCAATCTCCTCAGCTGTTAAAACAAATTACACTTCCTTTCATGAATAGGTTATTGAGATGAAATTTATAAAGCAACACAGCTCAAAGTAGGAAGTAGGTATTCCTTAAGTAAAAGTTAAAGACAATGAAGACAACTGTGATGATGGTCATGAAATATTGAGTCCCCAGTTGACTGGTTTAGTTTTCGGGCCTGGATGCTAATCAAATGGGTAAGCAACGTAAGTAAGGCTAATAAAGGAACTCAACATAAGTAATGCTAATAAAGTATGTCACAGCTCATAAGATAGGTTGAGGAAGCTGCATCTAGTGCCCCAAGGGCAAGATAGAGTCCCAGTCCACATCCTTCTACCATAGGCAAGACGGCAGGCTCAGCAACTAGTTATGGCTGGAGAAATGTTGTTTATGGTATTGACAAGCACCAATTGGATTATCTTCTTTATTCTAGATCGGGTTGTTAACTTCATGGCTGTGTTCTGAATCTGGATATGAACCATAGCTTACTACTTACTATATGAAATTTGGAAATTTAATTTAGTTTCACTCATCCTCACTTCTAAAATGGGGACATTTGGGTGTTACTCTGGGTAGACTAGAGAAATAAATTCAGAGACAGTTATATGTGTGTGTGAGAGAGCTTTATATCAAAGAACAATTGAATTAGGAAAACGTCCCAGTCCTGTCCAGATCAACTCCATAAGACTGTTATTAGCACATATGTGTGATACTAGTCCTTAAATTCTCTTTATACTCACACAGCCCATGTAATGATGCCAAGCGCAGGAAGATCATAGGCAGTGGGTAGAAAGTCTTGTGGAAGCATCTCATTGCTGGTGTGGCTCTTTATTGTGACTCCTCCAGCTCCAGGGTTCTGGTTGCCCATAGGATAACTTCATGTGGCTTGTCCACAGAATGTGAAGTAAAGAGAGAGTGTGTGTGTCCCACCTCGAGGAAGACAGGAGTTTGCAGAATCCTCAGGTAAAGACCATGCCCACAAAAAGGGATCAGGCTAATTGACAGGCTAGATTCCACCACTCAATTGATAGGAGATTATGTGCAGCCACAATTTACATCAACATTATGGTGTAGGGTTTTAAAATGGGGAAATTTATATCAAAATTATGGAGTAGGGTTCTAAAATGGGGGCATCGTGGAATAGGGTTCTGATGAGTTTTACTAGAGACAACAGACAAATTCTTGCTGGACCTAGGCATAGAGTTTGTGGCTGATTCTTTTTTCACTGATGGTGGTTTGGGAAGCATCTATTTGGTGTTTGCTGTTCACTCAAGCAGTTGAAAAGGGAACTAACTTATGGTTATTTGCATCTTTAGTGCTTTCCACAGGAATGGTAGCATGATAGTTAAGCCCAGGAACAATGAGAGAAATCATAAGGCTATGCAAATCATCCACCACCTTTGAATTAAATGTAAGACTTTCAATATAGTGCACGTGTCAGGACTTTGGCCATGCTAGTCATTGTGCTTGTTATTTGTCTGTACTTTTATTACTGTGCTATGTAATGCTTATGATTCCTTTTGATCTAGAAGTGGAAGTTAGGAGTGGAGCTGTAGGGATTAGAAGGGTAAGAAAATCAACATGGAAAACTTGAACTTCACTATGTGATTGTAGGCAGTATGACTATGATAATTTTTAATTTCTTGGTGTATTTATATATTTTAAAACAAAGGTGTATGCTATGATTTAGAATGACATGATTTTGCCTTTACTAGGTGGGGTAAAAGTGTCTGGGTTCTGGGAGGTCAGATTACAGCTGTAGCTGCTGCTCGGTGAGCAACTTTTTTTGTGCCTGTTTGTAATACATCCCCCCCCGCCCCCCCGCTAACTTTTAAGGAGGAGGGAACATCTGGAAAATTAGGCTGTCATAGAAAACTAGAAATGTGCTTATACTTGAGGCAGATGGGACTGTTGAGTCATAACATCTGGAGCTAGAAATCCAGCTGACAATAGGGGGAATTGTCAAAATAATTAAAGATGGTCCAAATTATTCATTTAAAATTATATCTCCATCACTGCTGAATTGATGACTTACTCATCAAATATTGATTGACTTTCACTTAGAAGCACAGAGAGTCCCTGGAAATGAGAGCTGGCCTGTCTGGAAATGAGTTCCAGGACAGTCCTTTAGGCCTAAACCAAGAATATTTGCCAGAAAATCCCTTTTAAGAAGATCACACCTCATAAAGAGAAAGTGCTTTCAAGATACTAGGTTTCAGGAAGCATCATTAGTCAATAGACTTGCTGGAAATCATAATCTGCTTTTTTTCCAAAGGGATATATTTTATTATGTTTAAAAGCATCTTCAGATGTCTTATTAGTGCTTGGACATTAATTAGTATGGTAGGAAATTGAAACCTTTCACGTTAGGAGGGAGTGCCTTGCTACTTAATGTGTTGGCTGCTGAGGGAAGAAGAACAGGAAGGCAGAAGAGAACATTGTCCCAATTAAGCCCTCGACAGATTAGCTTAGGGATATTTTATTATTCTCAGTTACTTTTCAACAGATTACACATTATTTATTAAATTTCAGCTTTCACATATTACTAAGACCCTTGATATGTCTCTCTAGTGTTTATATACTCATTAATGTTTCTGCTCAGATAAAATGTGCTTGCATTTTATCTGCTCTTTTTTTTTTTCCAAATAAGAAATATCTTCTGAAATCTCCAACTACTCCTGTCCTGTGAAGGAAGTAAATCAAGAGGTAAATGTATATTGGAAGCTGACCTGATCCCTTAAAATGGACAGATAAGAACAGTTAAGACTATACTTGAATTTGTGGAAAGAAAGAGTAACACAACAGCTTAAAATCAGCATTATTGTAATATTTCTTTGAAACTTTCTAACTTCCAGAATACTCATTCCCAAAGTTCCAAAAGAATGCCTTCCTTTCAAACTGGTTTCAGTTAAATAAGTGGCTTATGTAAGCAAAAGTCTAGGGTCAGACTGACTGAGTTTAAAGAAGATTCACATTTTATTGTGATTATATATATGTACATATATATTACCTTATTTTCTTGTATCAAGAAGTATGACCAAAGATATCTTGAGTGTTAGAGTTATTAATTTTCTTAGAGAATTTATTTTTCTTAACAGATTTTAATGCAAGGTATCCCACCTTACTCCATGGTGATGTGACATGTAATCAATTTAAACCCCAAGGAACTGACAGTTTATAAAACCTCACCTGCCTCAAACCTACATTTTGGAGTCCCAGGTTCTACAACTCATCAACTCTCTCTCTCCCACATCCATGGCAACAGCTTTTCAACTGGCTGAGCTGCTTTATGTGAACAGGCTTTAGAATAGAGTTTGTCTTCAAAAGATATGAGGTTACGTAATGTGGTTTCCACTTTCCTATTACTTGTGATAGGATACAAAGTAGTATTTCTAGGTTAATAGACTGAACACATTGGAAATTTCCAACATATTTTAGAACAGTGGTGAAAAAATAGAGTATTTACAGGAAACACTGTATACATATGCACTCAGTGGTACAGATCTGGTGACAAAGACTTCAGTACATGCTGGCATCTCAGAAGCAGTTCTCAAAAAGCTTTGTTTTCTTGAATTCTGGATTTTAAGTGGGTCTAAGATCCTTCTTCACCCTCAATCTTGGGAGCCAAATAGTACTTTAAGTGTCCCATATCAGCAATTTTGTATTCTACAATAAGGGGTACATCTGCAGACATACTGAGTGTTACTGTAGAAAAAAGTGGAGTGGCTTTTGTAAAGAAGTTCAGGTATCTAAGTGCAAAAGTTAGCTGAACTGGCTCATTCATCTCTATGGTAACAGCCTCCTCCTCTTTATCAACATTGCTTGTTTGTGACAACTTAATATTTCCATTTCCGAGTTCACCACTTGCAGAAAATTTCACTCCATCTTTGGCACAGGAAATAACAACAGCATCTCCAATATGACTGAGATCTCAGCAGATACGTGCAAATTCACCAGAAGGTATCTTTACTACATAGCTATACTCCTGCTCTGGAATTCCAAGTTGTTCAACATCTAAATCCATCAACTTCATTTCATAGTCTGAAACTTTTTCTTGGTTTGGTGCAAGTAATATCACAATTCAATTCTCTTATTTTCAAATTTTGCCAATCTTTAAAAGTGGATTTTTAGTAAAAATTATATCAGTCATTAGGACAACATGTTCTGAAAACACCAATAAAACCTCACAAACTTTTTCTAGCATTGCCAATCACAAAGAAGAAAACTAGAATTTGGGGCACTTGAGTCAAGCTGGCAGCTGCCGAAAACTGCACAGTAGAGTGAGGGCAGACTAGTCATCATGATTGGTGGTGATGGGGTAAAGAGGAGATGAAGTTAAGGAGTCCATGTAAAGAAAGGATGGTTGAAAATTGTTTGTGCTAGCAATTGTACAGTTCTACTTGATATGATTAAAGTGTGGAATGATATGTTATATAGATTAAATTCCAATGAGTGAAACAAGCAATCATTCTGTAAGAATATAAAAAAACTTTTGTGTGTTATGAAGGAGAATAATGTTGACCTAGGACTCAATGTTAAGTTATACTATCATTCAAAAGTGAGGGGAGATTAAGATTATTATATTTTTGGATAAGATTATAAAAGATTTTTGAAGAATCAAAATAAGAAAAGCATTTTTTATTTAAAAAAATGTAAGTCATTTTATTGGGGGCTCATAAAATTCTCATCCCATTCCATCCATTCATTCACAGTGTCAAGCAAATTTGTACATTTGTTGTCATCATTATTTTCAAGAAATTTTTTCTACTTGAGCCGTTGGTATCAGCTCCTCCTTTCTCCCCCTCTAACTCCTCTTCATGCCCTATTGATAATTTATAAAATATTATTATTTTTCATGTCTTACATTGATCAATGTCTCCCTTCACCCACTTTTCTGTTGTCCATTCCCCAGGAAGAGGATTACATTGTGATCAATTCTCTTTGCTTCCCCCCACACTCCCCTTCCCCTCCTGGTATTGCAACTCTCAATATTGGTCCTGAGGGGTTTATGTTCTGGTTTCCCTGTGTTTCCAGATCTTATATGTACCCATGTGCATGCTCTGGTCCAACCAGATTTATAAGGTAGAATTGGGGTCATGATAGTGGGGTGAAGGAGGAAGCATTAAAGAACTAGAGGAATGTGGTATATGTCCTTGGTGCTATACTGCACCCTGACTTGCTCGTCTCTTCCTTGTGACCCTTCTGTAAAGGGATATCCAATTGTCTACAGTTGGGCTTTGGGTCTCCACTCTGTTCAACCCCCCATTCACAATGATATGAATTTTGGTTCTGGGTCTTTGATGCCTGGTAACTGATCCCATCAATGCCGCATGCTCACACAGGCTGGTGTACGTCATCCATGAGGATTTTGTTGCCTTTCAGCTAGATGACTGCTTGTTTATCTTCAAGCCCCAGATGCTATATCTTGTGATGGCTGGACACCATCAGCTTTCTTCACCACATTTGCTTATGCATCCATTTTATCTTCACTGATCATGTTGGGAAGGTGAGCATCATGGGATGTAAGTTTAATAGAACAAAATATTCTTGCATTGAGGGTTTACTTGAGTAGAGGCCCACTGTCCATTTGCTATTTTAATACTAAGCCTATAAATATATGTACATGGATGTTTCCCCATGATCCTATAAAATAAGTTTACATATGTACATGCCTGTATTTAGACCTCTATAAATGCCCTTTGCCTCCTCATTCTTTCCTCTCTTTTCTTTTACTTTCCTCTTGTCCTAGTATCATGTTTGGCTTTCATTTGAGTTTTGGTAATTCTTCTTGGTTACATTGCCTGTGATCAAGCCCTACCAGGCATCCTACACCCTTCTCATCATTGATTTTAAATCATTTGTTCCCTTGTCCCTGGGTTTGTTAAGACTCACTTCCTTTTCCCTCCCTCCCCATATCCAGTGTCCCCCGAGAACCATTGATTCTGTTCTTTCCTCCTCTGGATTGTTTATTCCACCTATGATATCTAGATAGACATGCAGAGACAATAATAAATGCAAAAATAAGACAAAAACAAAGCAACAAAAGAAAACAGAACAACAACAACAACAACAACCACAAAACCCACAAACAGGCAAGCCAATAAATAGTTCAAGGTCTATCTGTTGACCATTAGGAGTGTTTCCTATTTGTGTCTGATGGAGTGCCACATCCTGGCCACCCAGTCTTATTTTTGGTAGTCCCCAGGGACGTCATAGTTCTGCTCCCCTTGCTGTTCTGCTGTATGCCCTTAGTGTTTTGCCTTGGTGTGGTAGAGTCAGATAGGGCACAATTCTCACCCTGTGCCTCCACTGTTGTTCCCTGTAGTGCTATGGGTCAGTGAGGGACTTCGTGCAAGACAAAGAGTATTAGTGGGTGCATTTTGAACCTAGAGAAAGGTATATAATGAGAAAATCAAGGTTGATTAAGCCAATAGTAAGCATAATAAAAATGTTAATTATAAAAATAAGTTGCTAAGAAGTCAATTCTGATTCACACCAGGGCACGTTGGTGTTAGGATAGAACTGTGTTCCAGAGGGTTTTAAGAACCTCCATTTCACACTACGTTGCCACCCCCCCCCCCACCAGCTACCTCTTGAAGGAGTCAAAGACCCACTTTGGGTTGGTCACCAGGCATGCGAATGGTTTGCATCACCTGGAGACGACTGCTTTCAAACTACTCAATACTAATTTGTGCAGAAATCAACAATTTCAGAAATGAAAATTAGATACAACTACAGGTAATTATATAGAATTATGAGAAAACTAATAACTTTATGCCAAATTTGTGATAATTTTGAAGTTAGATACAGTTTTTAAAAACAGGCTGCCAAGATTGAGTAAAAGGGAAATGAAGCTTCAAATAACCACTAAAGAAGTTAAATTGAAGTCTAAACCTTCTTTCCTCAAGCACTGAGGCTTCTATTTCTTCATGTCTTTAGGTCTAATGTTTGTTTGTTTTTAATAGAAGGTGTTCCAGAGGGAAAGTTTTCCCAGGAACATTATATTCCCTCCAAACAGTTTTATTGGCACATAGTTTAAATATCATACCATTGAATAGTTCAATTATTCAATATTATCAAAAGGAATTGTACAAGCACCAATATATCAATTTTAGATCATTGCCCTTCCCACCAAGGTTAAATGGCCTTTACAATAATTGTGTAATTACAATCAGTTCTAGCACGCCCTACTCCCTTCTGTCTTTATTACTTACTCCCAAGTTCCCCTTTCCTTCCCTATTGCCCACCTTCCACCCTGCATTCCCTGTAGCCCTTTATCAGTTATTATCATTATGCATCCATTCCTCCTGTGCTCCACAGCTGGGATAACCAGTATAAAACAATGAAAAAAATCTCATGAAGGTGGTAAGAATAAGATCATCTTAGTATAAAGACAAGAATATACATAATATATAAGAAGGAGAAGGCCTCCACTGACATTCAAAAACCAGGAAGCAATTTCTGTTATGAAACAACTAAGAGATGCTTGCACCCAGTAAAAATTCAGCCCATGTCTATAGGGAGGCCTACTCGCCAAGTACTGAATTTGAGCCAGTATAATCAAGATGACTGTATAATCAGGAAGACTGTTCAGAACTTTGGTTCTGGCTAGACCCGAACTGCTAGTGATCTTGTCTGACTAGATCAGCTGCTTTCAACCTGTGGGTCCTGACCTCTTTGGGGGTTGAACAACCCTTTCATAGGGTTCACCTGATTCACAACAGCCGCAAAATTACAGTTACGAAATAATCATGAAGATAATGTTATGGTTGGGGTCACCACAGCATGAGGAACTCTCTTGAAGGGTTGGTTGCAGCATGAGGAAGTCTGGGAAGCATTGGGCTAGATTCTCTGTACATGGATTTGGAGCTTCTACTGTCCTCCATAGCCTTCTACAAATTGTGTGTTTCTAATTTTAGCTCTGATCACTTCTCTTCACCATATTTGAATTTTGCTATTTCCAGCTTTGGATCACACAAGCAGTTGTGCTTCTTTGTGTGGGCATAGCTGACTCTTCACTTACATGGTCGCTTGTTTGAATACAGGCCTTTAAGACCCCAGACACTATTCCAATTGATAGCCTGGCACCCTCTACTTTCTTCGCCACACTTTGAGGTCACACCCTTATCTTCATTGGTTATTTCATGGAGGTGAGTATTGAGCAGGGCCATCATATAAGAGATGATTTTTCTTAAGTTGGAGCAAAGATTTAGTGTGAGCCCAAAACACATTCTTGGATCTATTTACTTATTTTTCTCTGACTTGGTAGTTAATAGTTACATCATATCACTCCATTGGTCAGCCATGTCAATTATAATTGTACATTTGCTTCCCTAATAAATCTTCAAACAGACTTTTCCTACCTGGGTTTCTTGATATCCTCTCCTTCTTATCTCCCCTACCTTTCTATATCACTAACCCCCCAAGTCCCTTTTTTACATTTTTTCCCCTATAGACTCAACATCCCTGGGTTTCATTTACCAAAAAAACAGAGAAACAAATAAAAAAGCTTTAAAACAGTGGTCCCCAATGATGCTCACCTCTTTAGATATACCCAAATATACACAAGTATAAGCAAAATATAACAGAATGACCATCATTGGATTGCCAGATTAATACCTATCTTAATAGAGTATCAAGGGTTTCTTTGCTGTAGCAAGACCTTGTTTGTCCACCAACCAATAGGTATAGTTGACTTCTGCTTCCTCCGACACCTTATAATTTTGTACTTAAGTCCTGAGGTTACAAGTGTGTCTGAGGTAGAGTCCAATTCACCCAGTGGGGTTCCCTTAGGGATCCTCAACAAAGCTCCCTCTGGAGCATTATGTGCCCCCAAAGATCCAGGATTCAATGTCCCAGTATACTATGGCACCTGGCTTGAGTTCCTGGGATTCCCTTAGACATCCCAAGTTAATGCTGCCCACCACAAAAAACACCCTCTACCTAATGTTCCCAATAGCATCCTTTGTCTCTCCTCCTCACCACCTGGAGATCAGCCTTCTGTCAGTCTTCTCAACAGATATGTACCTATGTTCCCCCAAACTTGACTGTACCCTCTCCCTTACCATCAGTAACCCTCAACCGCTGACAGGGCTGCCTCCCTCTCCATGAAACCTCACTCCAGATGCACTTGCATACCACTCAACAGATAGTATCCCTGTCCCCTCTCTCTCATGCTTTGATTCCAGCTATCCTGAGGGGCTCTTAAATTAATATGAACTTTTTGCCAAAACTGCATATACTGTGTATAAAAAAGAGAAACAGAAGTGAAAAAAACCTATATGTCAACAAATAAACTCTAGCAATATATAAGAAATCTTGAATAAATAAAGACACCAGAAAGATCTTTTAATGTAAAAAGTCCATAGTGTAACACATCTAATAACACATTGAAAGAGAAGAAAATCAAACAATCATCATAGCTGTAGCTTCAAAAATCTGATCTGACACATGAACATTTATTATTTAAATTAGAGCACAAAGAACAGTCTTTTTATATGGAAAAAAGCTTATTAAAAATTTCAAACGTATGAAACATCACAATTAATGCTGAAAATGGAGAAGACTCATTAAATCAGGGACACAATGATACCTTTCTCACTATTGTATTATACTCATCAGTGTCCTCATAATTCTAGCCAATGTACTAGATTAAAAAAAACTAAACCCCAAACAAAAATTTGCACAATCAATTCAATAAGCAATAAAATTATAAGGAGAGAAGTGATTAAAATTGTCAAGGATTTAATTTTTTTTGGCTCCACAGTCAACCTTCATGGAAACAGCAGTAGAAAACTTAACTTGTATTGCTCAAATATACTACAAAAGTACTAAAAAACAAAGATTTCACATTAAGAACTAAGGTGTGTTCTAAATAGGTATGCTATACCTCAATTACCTTATCTACATGAAAGCTGGCCAATGAATAAAGTACACCAGAGAAAAACCAGGATCTTTGAATTATGGTGCTGGTGAAAAATACTGAATATACTATGGAGTCACAGGAGAATGAATATATCTATCTTAGAAGTAAAGATAGAATAGTTCATAGAAGAGATGACCATATTTCATGTCACATACTTTGGAACCCCAATATCTTGAGAACAGCATCGTGAACATCATGAAGAAGAGAAATAATCTCAATGAGTTGTATTGACACAATGGGCATAATGATGAGCTAATAATACAGAGCAACAGTTATGATGTCACAGGACTGGGCAGTGTCCCATTCTGTTGTACATAGCGCTGCTCTGTGTCAGAACTGACTTCACCATATTTAACAAAAAATCGCAGCAAAATCTAGAAAGAAAGAGAAAGATGCTCCTGATACAATTTTGTTAGGCTGGGTTTTCTAGAGAAACAAAAAAATTGACACTCATATATGTCCAAGAAATAACTTTCTATCAAGAAGTAATCTTATATTCAGAAGGTATCCCAGTTCAGTGTCTCTTCAGTCTGTGGGTTTGAGGAGAGCTGGAGCTCTTTCCAGACCCATGTAGCTGCAGGCAGATGATGCAGAAAAGTGACACGGGATGCAGGTGCAGAGTTCTAGGGATCCATATTCGGTGGAAACATTGCAGGGTACTGACGCCTCCCAGGGGTGGGCGGTCCAAATGGGGCTACCCCTGGAGGCAGACACAGAGTCCTCGCAAGCAAGTAGGCAAAGGGGCAGAGTGAGAGGTAAGGAGTTCTGGGTGTCTCTCTTACAACAAGGTCACGCGTCCTCGGTGGTATCAGGTTGACTCATTGGCAGGTGGACCCCACTCCGGCACAAGTGCAAGTTGACATGAAAAAGAAAAGCCACAAGTTGTTCAGTTAGAGAATCTGGCAGAACTTATATTGATAATCCATTTGAACTATTAAGAAAGTTGGATTCTGATAAGCATTGCAAAATCAACAGTTTTCCAATACTTCAGGAAAGCCAAATAAAAATACAATGAATTAAAGATAGCACCATTAAAAATAGCAGTACAATTATGACTATATCTAGCAACATTGTATAAGATCTTATGAAAAAAGTATAAAATTTACTGAAGGCCATTAATGGGTCCTGAGTATATGGAGAATTATGTTTACTCATGGAAAGAGTCCATACTTACCTACAAATTGAAGGCAATACCAATAATAATTAAGACAGATTTTCTCTGGCATGTAGTTGTGCATGTGTGTGCAGAATTTGACAATTCTTGTATTACACAACACTAGAAGATGAAGAATAGCATGCATAATTTTAAGGGAAGAAGCAAAAATAATAAGTGCCATTTTGATGTACCAAATATCAAAACTTACTAAAAATATTATACTTGGATTATGTGGCATCAGTGTGGTGTTAGTGAAATTGATTAATGGAACAGAATAGATAATCCAACCACACATCCATATGTAGATGGGAGATTTGTAACAATCGAGAAACCAGTGGCATCACTGGTGACAAATTATATGAGGGAAAATGAATTCCTGATTATTATTGTTTTGAGTGCAATGTGAGGAATAATAAATTGGCTAGTACTCAAAACTGCAAAAATCAGAAAGGAAACTACTAATGAATTTGACTATAATAAAATAATAGTATCTTTATGATCAATGATTCCAGGAATATATTTAAAAACTAATATTATACTAGAAGAATATTTACATATCAACTCTAACATTGTGTTAGTTGCCATTTAGTTGGCCCTGCCTCCAGGCAACAAAGCAACCGTATGGACATTTGAACAAAACTCTGTCCAGTTCATAATAAATTGTGAGCCATTCCACTGAGACCCAAATAGTTTTAAATAGCTGTCTTTCAGAAGTCAAGCCAGGCCCTTGCTTTCTTTTTTTAACCATCTACCTAAATGAAGAGGCTTCAAGAAGTTCATGAAAATAATCAAGTTAAAAGATAATGGAATGAGGTCTACTGATGGGAGGAACAGAGAGAGAAGTTTGGGGGAACACAGGGGCATGTCTCTTGAGGGGAAGGGAGAAGAGGAGGTCTGAGCACTAGGTGGGCAGTGGAGATACTGAGGATACTCTTGGCAGCATTAGATGGAGAAGGTCTTTAGTAGTGTGCATCAGGTGGGCAGAATTGACCTACGATGTCTGGAGGGATCCTGGGAACCCAGAGTGGGTGCTGTGGAATGCTGGAACACTGCTGCCTGGATCTTTAAGGTGCATGGCATGCTCCAGAGGCAGTATCGGTGAGACCACTTAGGGGAACCCCAATGAGTGAATTGAGCTTTCCCTTAGACTCACTTGCAACCTGAAAGCTTAAGTCAGAAAATACTTGGTGTCTAAGGAAGGAGAAGACTGCTGTACCAAGAACAGTGTACTGTTATGTGTTGGACAAACAAAGTCTTGCTCCATCAATGCCCTGTATGTTGTATTAAGATACATATTATTATGGCAATCGTGTGACAGTATGTGGCAGTCACGTAATCTGTATACTTGTGAAGGGGTGAGGTGTAGCCTGTCAATCAGGTCTCAACTTGATGACCTCATTTTGAGGCATGGCGTATAGCTCAGTGGAGGACAGACACACTCTCTATTTCAACTCTGCTACATCTTCCTGCTGACAGGTCACATGGAGCTACACTGATGCAGTCAAAACCCAGGAACTGGATGCTCCACGTGGAGACCCACGGCATTGCTGAGATGCTTCCAAGTCCCCTATTTTTCCATCCAGTCACCTGTGATCTTCCTGCATTCAGCATTATTACATGACTGCGTGTGTTCAAAGAGGAAGTTATGGACTACTATTGGCAGATGGGATACTATAGAACTTGTGGACTTGATCTGGACTGGGCTGGGATGGTTTCTTAATTCATAGTTGCTTGTGATAAAGTTCTATATTACATATATGAATGTTTCTGGATTTATTTCTTTAGTCTACATGGACTAACACATGGTCATTCTGTTATATTACAGCAAATTGAAAATAGATAAAGCATAAATCCTGGAATGGGTTTGGGGCTTGTACCAAATCCTAGCTTCAACTTAAGAAAACTAATTCTTATATTATGGCCTGGCTAGATACTCATCCTTAGTAAGGGAACAAAGGAGATACAGATGAATGTGTTGAAGTATAGATCAGTGGTTCTCAATCTTCCTACTGCTGCAACCGTTTAATACAGTTCCTCATGTTGTGGTCACCCTCCAACCATACAATTATTTTCGTTGCTACTTCATAGCTGTAATTTTGCTTCTGTAATGAATCAGATAACCCCTGTGAAAAGGTTGAAGACCCCCCCAAGGTGTCACCACCTACAAGTTGAGAACTGCTTATCTAGATGGTGCCCAGCTGTCAGATAAAATAACATCTGGGGTCTTAAAGGCTTGTCTCCAACAAGCAGCCATCTAAGTGAGATTGAGGAAGCACACTGTCATCAGTCACTGAGGGAGGGGAAGCCATATAATCCAAACTTGAAGGAGGGATCAGGAGAAGGTCCTAACTTGTGAGACTCTGGTGTGCAGAAGGCGATGAATGACAGTGGGAGTCAAGATTCATTTGTGGAACTACTTAGGAAATAAGCCTTCAGAGAACTCCCTTGGCTGTAAAATTGAAGGAAGGAAGGAAAGTGGTCACAAGAGTGCTTGGGAGAGAGAAGTATAGAAGATCCATATCATAAATATGACCTAGACAGTTAAAACATTCTCTGTAGATTGGGTCTTATGATTCAGGCTGGATGATCTGTTTCCCAAAGTGTTCTGTATTTGATTTGTATTCTTTTCTTCAGTTTTTGTTTGTTCATAGTACAGTGTACCTCAGAGATGCTATCTCAAAGGAGGTCACCCTCTTGAAGCTGTGTAATATGTGCTTTTCCATTTTACTGTATACAAAACCTAGGATTGATAAACCTAGAGGGACAGCAGGTCAAGTAAGGGGTTAAGGGGGAGGGGCTACAGTGGTGGAGGAGGGGTAAAAGGGAGACTATGTGAAGGGGTTCATTTAGAAAAAGAATATTTGGAAACTGATGTGGTAGCAATTGAGCATTCTACTTGATGGGATTGAAATTTGGAATGATAAGATATATGTATTATATCCAAACTAAAAAGAAAAAAGATAATGAAAATTTCCATGAACTTCTTTGGGGTTTAAACAGACACACACACACACACACATACTGTGTTAGGCAGGTTCCCTAGAGAAACCAAATCAGGACATTTATGATTATTTATATATTATATAAATATGCAATATATATATACATACAAACATAGGTTTATATAGTGAAAAAGTATATAAAAGTTAATTAGTCCTCAAAACAGTACAGGGGTCTTCGTGGAACAGACAATATACTGAATGTCATTCCATTCATGCTGGCTGCTGTTCCAAAGTTAAGGAAGCAGACAGTGGAATCTACCCACAGGCAAGACAAGCAGAGTCAGCAGCAGGCAGTGGACAGCAGGGTAGGGCAGAAGAATCAGTAGCAGGGGGCAGGGGAAGGTCAGTCAAGCAGCCTCCAATGGAATCACTCTACCTATGTATGACAAGGATTCTGATCTATGTGTGGATTGGCCTACAGGTAGTGCAGCCCACAGTTGAAGCAAAGGATTAGCTTAAGTAGCAGCACAGTGGTCAGATTGCCAGGGAGAAAGATAGATGGGAAGTTGGCCTCAGAAAGCATTTATCTTGGTCACTCTCCAATCAAGCTGTGACCTATTTAAACTCCATCCACAGGTTCTTCCAGAGCCCAAGTTGGCCAATAGACCTATCACATATACATATATTACTTTATATAGAATTTATAAAGAATTCTAATAGTCAAAATAAAAATTTCCAGAACTTAAAAGAACTCCAATAATTAAAAAAGAAAAAGACAAGTATGTAAGAGTTGGTCAAGAGTATTCATATCATGGATATATTTCAAAATTTGATTTTTAGTGAAAAGATCAAGGTACAGAATACAAATAATATATTTTATCAGATTAAAAAAATCTAGATCATATTTCTATAATTAAAATAGGCACTGAAAATAGAAACACCCGACTGAAAGGATACCTCCTTCAGGAAATTGGTGCTTTGGAGGATGCCATTGTTGTTGTTGGGTATTAGGGAGTCTGCTCCTATCTATAGTGAACTCATGTAAAACAGAAAGAAGCATGGCCCTGCACCATCTGCACGATTGTGTCTTCGCCCGAGCCCTTTGATGCAGACTCTGTGTCAAGCCATCTGGTTGAGAGCCCTCCTCTTGGTCCTTCCTCTTTTTCTCTGCTCTTCCACTTGACCAAACCTGCTAGCCTTCTGCAGAACCTGGTCATTCCTGACAATATGTGAAAAGTATGCAAGACGGAGTCACCATCCTTACCTCTAAGGAGCGCTCTGGCCTTACTTCCTACTTACTTTTTGGAAATGAGAGGGAAACAAAGATATGGTTACAAGATGTTTTTGTAATCTAGAGCTATTACAACAGAAATACCACAAGTTGGGTAGCTCTGGTAGGTTTTGTGTCAACTTGGCTGGTCCAGGATTCTTAGTTGTTTAGCTGTTGGGACCCCAGGATGTGGTCTAACATAATGCAGACTACTCCATGATGGAACCTGCCTTGAGCACCTAAGTAGTTGCAGGAGGTTTAGGGAGGAGTACATCCGCCTGCTCAGATCACCATTCATCCCACAATGGAAAGGACGCTTCCTTGTGTGTATGGCCCATTGCTACTTAACAGACCTTGGGAAAGTTTGTCTCTTGCTGGTAGAGATTCTGCATCTGTTGCAATGACCTCCTGTTCTTTGGATTTGAGCCAACAAACCACAATATTGCTTGCCAAACTTGGTTGCCCACAGCAGGCTGCCAAATTCCTTACCAACTTTGGATTCATTTGCTGTAATGAGCATAACCCTAATGACCTTAGATTTCCTCCACACTAGCCTGTGGTCTTCCTACTTCCTTGTTCATCTTCCTGCTTTCTAGAACATCATCTTCCTTCTTGGTTCCATAGTCCTCGCAGATACATGAATGAAGAAAATTCTTCAGTATATCATCTGAATCACAGCATTGAACTGGACCGAGTTCACCTGCGTCTAAAACTATGTATGCAATTTTCTTGGTAGGAATTTCTTTTCTTATATACACACGTAAGCGTCCCTGGTTTTATTTTTCTTGAGAACCCAGGCAAAAACAGACTTTAACAAACAGAAATTAATTTCTCATAGTTCAGGAGGCCAGACGTCTGAATTCAAGGAGCTGGCCCTGGTTCTGTGGTTCTCAACCTGTGGGTCTCAACCCCTTTAGGGGTTGAATGACCCTTTTACAGGGGTCACCTGATTCATAACAGTAGCAAAATTACAGTGATATAGTGGCAATGAAAATAATTTTATGGTTGGGGGGTGGGGTAACCGCACACATGAGGAACTGTATCAAAGGATCACTGCTTTAGGAAGGTTGAGAACCACTGACCTAGTTGAAGATTTTCTCTCTTAGTGTTTGTTCTGGAGATGGTTTCTTTTCAGTGTCTGTTTTTTTGTTTCTTGGTGATCTTCATGTGGGCTGGCAGCTGCCCTTCCCCATTTTTGTGTGCATCTCTGTGCCTAATTTGTTCATTTGATATCTAAGGGGATTGGCTTAAGCCTTAAGGCATACTTGGC
The DNA here is from genome assembly GCA_004026705.1 of Nesogale talazaci. NCBI lineage: Eukaryota > Metazoa > Chordata > Mammalia > Afrosoricida > Tenrecidae > Nesogale > Nesogale talazaci. Next base: position 40,793 of record PVJH01011175.1, on the reverse strand, counting down.
ACTAATGTGTCATCATTAACATAACAATGAAAATCTTATTCTCAAAAGATTTTTGTCTGAATTCACAGTCTGCTAGGATGGCCACTAAAAATATTTTCTTTTTACATTTATGTATTAATGTACTCTGTATGCACAGGTTATCTTTTTTTCCAAATTTCAGTCACATCACATAACTCAATGCAAGTGAGACTGAGTAATGCTAGTTTTCAACTGAGGTAGTCACATACCTCTGAGAAAGAAAGAAAGATTGTCATTGGGGGGAAAAAACCCAACCAGTAATTACTTGTATCTAATTTTATGACTACTGGGATGTTTGTGTATATTAGTTCTCTTTGTGCTGTTAAGTACACCTTTTATCACTAACTACAAAGTCAGACTTGTAGAGACAGAAAGAAGAGACAGTCTGCTGTCTGAAAGACAGAAAAGCGTCAGAAAACCTAAATAAAGCCATGATGCTTCAGCAACCCAGAGCCATAGTATTTTCAGTGGCCTTTTGTGCGTGTCAAAGTTGGACATTGACTAAGGAAGCTCAAAGAAACAGTGAATTGGAATTAGGGCTGATGAAGAGTGGTGAAAGTGCAATGCATTGGCAAAATAACAAACAAATCTGTCTTGGAAGAAGTGCAACCAGCATGCTTCTTCGAAGAAGGACGGAGAGACTTGTCATCAGAAGAGACCAGTCCCTGGCAAAGGACATCATGATTTCTAAAGGAGAGGGGCATCGCAAACTAGAAGGAATCAAAGAGAGAATATGTTGGCATAGTGATTACACTGGTGAGCTTAACCCTCACAGCAAGTGCAGTGCGTGACTGAGAGGTGTTTTGTTCAACTGCATATGGTTGCTTTCAGTCAGAACTGACTCAGGGTCACAGAAGAGGAGGAGGAGGAGGAGGAGGAGGAGGAGGAGGAGGAGGACAAAAACAACAACCACGTGCTTCAGAATCGGCTTGATGCCGTGGGTTTTATAACTTAAGGAGAATTTTGGTAGTAGAGAGAAAAGGGATGACTTTAAAATGATTTCGTACATCTCAGAAATTTCTGACAGTTTCTGATTGTACATCATGTCAATTCTCCTCTATTTGCCCTTCCACACTCTCCACCCTTCTCCTCACTTCCTGCTCTTTACCTGTGGAGGCGGCCTATAGACTGGAGTATGGGATCCATCACTCTCTGGTTTCTCGCTGGATTTTCTCAAAGGAGAACCCTGCCAGAAAATCACAAGGGTACAAGCAAGGATGCCGTGAGAGATATATTTTTTGGCCCATGTGGGATTGAGAAGGTCGCAGTGTGATTGGAGGGCAAAGAGGTAAATGACTTTTCAAGTCCTGCCTCGCTCTCTCTTGCTCTCTGGTGATCAGACAAGTAAGCATGTGGCTACTAGTTCTTTGCTTTAACTTGTGAACTACACTACCTGTGGGACTGCCCACCCGCTTAGCATGTCACTAGGTCTTCAGGCTCCTTTGAGACCTCCTTCACCATACTTCTGGTGTATACATCACTTGAGCTTGGGACTATCTGAGCCTGTTGTCTTGCTGACTGTTGGTGACCCACCCTGCTGTTTGTTGTCTGTGGCTGGACTGTCTGCATGGTTCCACAGAAGGCTCAGCTGTCTGCTTCTTTGACCCTGGATTCAGCCCTGGGGAGTTGAAGGACTTCTGATATATTAATTGTTCCACGAAAGTGAGTTGAACTGAGCCCTCTGTACTGCTGTGTGGACTAATTAGCTATTGCTTTGTGCTGTGTGTGTATTTATGAGTGTCCTGGTTTTGTGTCTCTAAAGAACCCTGTCTAACACAGATGCCAGGGACTTTTGACCCTTGGATTCCTTTCTGTGAATGGCCTCAAGCTGGCTGTATTTTAACAACAAGAATCATAGCTCCTTTTCTTGCCAGGATCAGAAAAAGAATTTGCTCTGGTCAGACAGGGCCTGTTCTCTCCCTTGTATTATGGGTATGGAGGATCCAGGGATTTTAATGGCGAGATCAAACCAAACTAACAGAACTTAAGGATGGTATGTATTTGAGAGTAGCCTCAGTATGGTAGGTTCTGTCAAGACTATGCTAAAAAGAAATTTTAGCCAAATGCATTGTATTTTAATTTTTTAGGAAAGATAATTTGTTCAAATGTTACCAATAATTTTCATAATACTGTTGGAGAACTTGCAAACTTTGTCAATGTTTTGATCATAAGTGTGATTACTGGGTGAAATGAAGTTCTATATTTGCAAGAATAATTTAACACAGATGTTGGTCAAATTAGAGTTTCTTTCAAACCAGGATGACACTTTTAAAGGCACACAAAACTTATATTGCAGCAGCTAGTCAATGGAAATGAAAGCAAAGGCAACTTTCTTCTAATGAACTATAAGCGTTTGCCACTTGTCAACATATGATCCTTTCCTTGGAAACTTTGTGGTCCAATAACACAGAGGAATACCACAATGCTGAATTGTGATATCTTCTCCAGCCAGTGTCCTCTTTTGAGCCATTTGGACAAGTGGATAATAGAAAAGTGTCAATAAGGAAGAAAATATGCACTGTTCAGAATATGTCCTTTAATGTTCACTGACTCTATTGGTTATCCTTTGGCTTTCCTCTTTAGCTGGGTGTATACTTTTCTCTAGTGCTGTTGGGACAGTTTACATACATTTATTTTACATCTCTTGTAATTTGTATTTCCCAACATGTCCCCCTCTCTAATTTCTTTGTGAGGCATCTATGCAATTCTTATATTAGCTTTACTTGATGTGCCTATTAGGAATACCAGCAAAGTGGCCTCACAAAGACTGTAACAAAACTCAGGTTCATTTATTGACTTAGTTCTGTCTTTGGTTTTCTTATTGCTTCAACCAATTGCCCAGTGGGCCTACAAAGCCCCTGGTGATTCTAAGCTCCTTTAGAGTGAACAAGAATCGAAAAATGAGTATGAAAATATCTTCATAGTGTCCATAACTCCTTTCTTTGTTGTATTTTTCATGGTGAGATACCAACCCTAGATGCCTTTTTATCCAGGTCAAATCAGACCTGAAGCACCTATTGAGTAGGAGGATGGGAAGGAAGGCAGGGATGCCCTTCCCTCATGACCCCTGCAGAACCATCTCCAACTATGAATTTTTGCAAGTGTTCTGAGTTTCCTGTATGCCAGTCTACCCTTCATTTCACATTGCCTCCACTGTGTGAAAACTGAAGCCGCAAACACCACAAGATTCCAATAACCTTCTTGGTTTTGCAAGTGGTGTGATTTTTCTTTCTGTGGAATAAGACAGCAAAATGAAACTAAACAACAAACACAGATCCATTAGCTAAGTCTCGAAAACTAAGCAGTGTAAGCATCAGCTGCTGAGGCCTCAATTTAGCCCATTGAGAAACTCACCTTCTATGCTTTTATTTGGGAATCGGCATATTTATTTCTCTTTGCTGCCATGCCTCTCCCAATCTTTCAGAGGCCCTTCAGTTGCAGGTGGAGAAGATATTTTGATAACATCTGACAAAGAGAGATTTATATTGCATATTGTGAAAGATTATGGCTTTGCCCACAGAGAAGACACACGGCTCTCCTACCTCTAGTCGGAATGAAATGTAAATGCAATTTTTTGACCCATTTTTCCCCTTAAGATTTATGTACATCATGCTTGGGATTTAGGCAGAAGAATCAGCATAATAAACATAAAACAAAACATATTTCATGTGGATGTATAATCTTGGAAAACATTCCTTCCAAAGAACAGATTGCTATTACCTTATAAGAGATAAATTACATGGTCAGTGAATGAATTTAAATAATAAACCATCTTCTTTCTTTCATTTAGTGAATACAGAGAGATTCAGTGATTTTTTTTCCTCTCTCTCATCACTGCTTTGGTGGGAGTAGGAAGCTCAATCTTGCTCCTGGAGAGATGATGCTAGATTTGAACCATCAACCTGTAGGTCGCAGTCCCGCACACAACCACTGCACCACTAGGGTTCAGTGAGATTCAATGATGTTTTCATGAAGGCAGACATGTCATGGATTCTGAATGTTAATGCAGTATATGTATGAAATATCTGAAAATGCACAGATAAGAATATGAGGCACTGTTTTGACCAACAAAGCACCTTTACAATAAACAATTTCAGCCTGTACTTTCCTGAAAATATTAGAATTTTAAAAGAGCTAGATGGGGCCACAATCCCTCTGTCTTTGAAACTATGTACACCTGCGCTGTATGATTTCTGAGGCCGCAAATCTTGTTGAGAGTCAAAAAATCTCATTTTTTTCCCTAGGAAACTGGGAACTGATTTTGAACCATTAACCCTGTGATTTTTCTCCCAATGAACTCAAGCTCCTCGCTGTCTATCTAGTCATTTCCAGCTTAGAGTGACCCTATAGGCCATGATACAAGTACACCTGTGGGGTTCCCAAACTATAACTCTGAATGAAGGAAGACAGTCTCATCTTTCTGCAGCAGAGCGGATTGGTGGTTTTAAACTACTGACTTTGTGGTTATCCACCCAACCACTGCGCCACCAGGGCTCTTCAGAGCAGCCCAATTCTTAATCCATGTGTCCACAAGGCTCCTCAAAATGATTAAAACCAAGAAAACCACCCTCACTGCCACCTAGTCCTTTCCTATTCTAAGCAGGGTAGAACTTCCCTGTGGATTTCCAAGACCCAGGTGGGTTTCAGAGCCTGCAGAACATTGTAGGAGTGGAAAGCCAGGGCTTTCTCCCGTGGAGCAGCTGTTGGCTTTGCACTGATGACCTTTGGGGTAGCAGTGTAATGCTCAACCACTGTGCCACCAGGGCTTCTAATTTACCTGCTAAATGTCAGCAACTCTGAGAAGATCTCTCTACTTCCCTATAGAAGTGCTAGCTTCTAGATATCTCTTGCGTGCCACATTGACTTCCATCATATTGTTCATCATACTGAACTATAGTTTTCGTGGCAGGATTTTTGTTCACTGACCAGCTCCAAGTCAGTGTCTCCAGGCCTGAGATTCTATCATCTCTGTTGATGGATGTGGCCCCTGGTGGAGGTGAGTGCTCAAAATACTTGGTCAATGAAAAAATGCATGGTCGTGTAGCTTGGTGCCGTGGCTGCAACAGTGGGCTCAAGCCCAGCGACACTTGTGAGGAGAGTGCAGGAGGAGGAAGTGTTTCATTCTGTTGTGCTTCATTGACCAGAGGTCTCGCTTCTTAACAATTTAACAGTGTCCCGCAGTGTTTTAAAATTAAAATAAATACATTACAATACTGTTTTTGCATTCTATGAAAATTTTTGTTGCTCTATCGAGACCACATTTTTTAATCGGGACTCCCTCCCTCCCCCTCACCTGGGTCAATGGTGTCCCACTTAAAATCTGGTCACTTTAGAAGGTCTCTTGCAGTAGAAATGGACTCTGCACCTAACCCTAACAACAACAACAACAACAAAGACCACAGTGTACTTGTTGCCAAGTGACGGACTTAGGGTTCAACAGTCTTGTCAGTATTTATGGAAACGTCCTCTTTCACAAGTTTCATGAAGATGAGATGTGCTGAGTATCCCACGGTTTTGAAAATTTAAACTGCTCAATCCCTTGTTCAAAGAGTAGTCCAATATGTTATGCTGACACAGGAAGAATTATTTTCGTTGAACTGGTGTCAAGTTGGAGCCAACTAGCTCCCCTTGATAGAACACCAAAGTCATTTAGAATCTGTCAGTGATTCTAAAGGTGTATCTTGTGCTGCTGAGGGCTGTTGAGATCGTGTAAATGCCTATCAGCTCCAGCAGAGAGAGGAGAACTTCCCCATAGAGTTTCTTAGGTTGTCTTCTTTAGAGAAGCATCTCAGAAAAGCCTTTATCCAGCAGAGCTGCTGGTGGATTCAACCCAGTCACTAAGTCGAGCACATAACCACTGTGTCACAAGGGCTTGTGAGATCAATGATATAAAAACATTGACTTTGCATTAAAATGATTGACATAAACTCTTATCCTAGGATTTCAGTTCAACCATAAAGTAAATTTTGATAGATTGAAAGGAATAAATTGCATTCCATAACTCTGTACAGGTGGCTATGAATGAATACTTCCTGTTGTTTTGTTTCTCTAGAAGTAAAGGGATGGATATATGAAATTGTTTTTGCATGATCCAAAAAGAAGTAGAAAACTGAAAATACTTTGGTTGAAAGTCCACACTCAATAAAAATCAATGTAGACTTTAAGATTTTCTTTTATTCAGAAAGAGCTGACATGGCTATCTATATAGTTCATTGGCTGTTGATGTTTCTATGTTGAATCGGGGGATAGGTTCTCAGTGGTACTGTGTCTTTTCTGTTTTCTCTGTAAGATTAATGAATTTACAACCAGTCAAAAGGCAACAGTGGCATTACAGCTGAGTTTGATTGAGACCATAAACAAAAGATTCACACTTGCACATTATTGGGTTTTTCAAATTTTCCTTTCCCTTGTTTTACTGAAATTTCATAGATCTGGCTCTGCCAGTTTTGCTTATCTCCTTCCCTCTTGCTGTTCTGTTCTTGCACCATTGCATTGATCATCCTTCAAGCACACAGAGGTAGACCTCCCTCAGTCCGTGAACTTGCTGCTCCTTTTGCCTAGTGATCTTTCTTCAGATGTTCTTACTTAAGGATTGCTTGCTCTCTCACATTCTTCAAGTTTCCACGCACATGTAACCTTTTCAGAGAGGCTTACCTAGATCACCGTCTTGATTTCCCCATCATTGTCTAGAGTCTTTCTCCAATTGTTTTTCTCCATAGCTCTGATATCTACCTGAAACTTGTCACCTACACATACATATATCCTTTATCTCTCCATTGAAATGCCAGCTTTCTTGAGGCAGGTTTCCATCTAAATCACAAGTATGACTCCCAGAATCTAGGCATCCAGACAGATGCCAGACATTGCATCTGAATGAAAGAATGAAAAAAAATGATTGCAAATTTTAGCCTACTTCGAAGAACAGAACACAGTGGGTTTTGACATGAGAACAATTGAGAGAATGACACAGGATAGGGAGGTGTTTCGTTCTGGTGTACATCTGGACCTAACAACAATTAATAATGGATGCATTTGAATTTTGTTCTACTGAAGAATGTTGAAAGTATGACGGACTGCCAAAAAAACAAACAGATCTATCTTGGAAGATATACAACCACAATTCTTCTTAGAGGCAAGGATGGCAAGACTTTGTCCCTGGAGAAGGACAGCATGCTTGGTAAAGTGGAGGGACAGTGGAGAAAAGAGGAAAGCTTTCAAGGAGACAAGCAAAGGATGACAGGGGATGTGGTTTGATAAACATCATCTGGTTGAAATAATGCTAATTTTAGTAAAAAAAGCAAGAAAAACAAAAGTCTACATTATCAACAAGGACAAAAAAAGCAGTACTCTCCAGAATTCAGCAAAAGACACAGGAAGTATTTTTTCTCAAAAGGAATTTCTTGCTACATGGCAATTAACAGCATGAATTTAATTGGCAAAGTACTATGGAGGTAATTATATATTTCTTTTAAATAACAAAAGGAGGTTCTTTGGATCTGTTCTTATTTTGCATGTGGCTTGCCAACTATCTCTGCACAGCCTCCTTTGTTCAGTGGCAGGCTCCTGGGAAGACCAGGTGACAGAAATTGTGCCAGTTTGTCTCCTTAAAGGCCTTCCTCTTTTCTCCACTGTCCTTACACTTTACCAACCATGCTATCCTTCTCCAGGAACAATGTCTTTCCATCTTTGCCTCTAAGAAACATTCTGCTTGTATATCTTCCAAGAGAGATCTGTTTATTCTTTTGGCAGTTCATAATACTTTCAATATTGTTCAGTAGCACCAAAATTCAAATTCATCGATTGTTCTTTGGTCTTCCTTATTCAATGTCCAACCTTCACATGCATATGAGGTGGTTGAGCGTACCATGATGTGGGTCAAGTATATGTTAATGCATTCATGTTAGTCACTCTAAATTCAAGATTATGATTCAGATTTTCTTCTGACTTCAATTTTGGTCTCTTATTTCTTTCCTGTGTTTTTAGTGTCCTTTTATTTTCTTTATGTGTGATGCTCTTGATGTTATCCACAGCTCCACATGAGTATCCAAAATATCAATTTTTTTTTGGCATCACTGCCTCTGGTGGTCGTGGGTGCTACCCAGTGCTGCTCCTGAGAACCACCGCTGGGTGTGAACCGCCAAGCCCGCGGACTGTAGTCCCGCACTCAACCACTTATGCTACCAGGGCTCAGCCCTCAAATTTGTTCTTGATGGACTCTAAGGTGTGATGTACTTAAGACCCAGGAGCTCTGATCATACTGTGCGATGTGCTGAGCTGCTAGGCACTAGGTCAGCAGTTTTAAACTGCTTCTGCGGGAGGAAAAAAGTGGCTTTCTGTTCCCATAAAGGTGTACAGACTAAGAAACCCAAAGAGGCAATTCCACCCTGTCCTATAGTGTCATTAGGAGCCCAAATATATGTGATGCTAGTATGTTTTTGGTTTTGGATACTTAAGGCCTTTTTTGGGCACTCCTAGACTTAAAACAAATTCTTCAGCTTTAGTCTGAACTTGCGTATGGACAATTGATGCTGTGTTTCACAGTTGGAGGCTGATCTTGTTTTAGATGATGATACTGAGCTTCTTCGTTGTCCTTTGCACAGATGTAGACAGTTTTTTTCCTTTCTATTACATCTGTGGAGATCCATGTGTTCAGTGGCTGTTTATGTTGTTGGAAAAGGGTATTTGTAGTGAAGAATTTGGTGATCTTGCGAGCTTCAATCTCATTCAATATCCAGTCCGGTCTATATAATTAAAGCTATACTTTCTCACCTCTTTGCCTTCAGCTTTCACATTCCATTTTCCAATACTTATCAATTCTTATTGATTATATAGTTGATCAAGTTCAGGCTAAATAAATTGCTCAACTTCTTATATTTCTTCATCATCATCTTTCCTGGTTGTTGTGTATATTTGAATAACAGTTGTTTTAGCTGGTCTTCATTTTAGGTGTAGATATTATCCCATCATAGACATCATTATAATTCAAGATTGAGTTTAACTGTATTTGATAACAAAATTGATACCATTCCTATTTAATTTGTCATTCCCTTCATTGTAAACCAAATAATTATCTGATTCACAATGGGCCAAAAAATTCCTGTTATATATGAATGTTCACCAAAGGGTTGCCTCTGAAGAGGATGATTTAGACAACTAAGTACCTAGGATGACATGTTCTGTGGAAACTAGTCATCCTTTTACCTAAGCCACTTCTATCATTGCCTAATGGGCACATAAAAAAGGGGACAAGGGGGCAGGTTTGAAGGCTATGCATGGTTCAGCAGCATGAACTTCCACTCACCAAGGCTGAATTGACTACAGTCACCATTGAGTGCAAAAATTCTTAGCAGTGGAGACCAATATTGAGTCCAGGATATGGGGCCATTTCTAAGGGAGATCAACCAGCAACCTGGTGGCAAGTTGATTATAGAGGACAACTTCCATCATGGTAAGGGCATTATTTCCTTCTTACTAGAGTAGACACTTATTCTGGATATGAATTTGACTTCCCTACACATAATGCTTTTGTCAGCACCACCACACATGGACTTATAGAATACCTTATCCACTGACATGATATTCTACACAGTATGGCTTCAAATTAAGGAACTCCCTTTATAGCAAATGAAGTGTAGAAATGGGTCCATGCTCATGAACTCCACTGGTTGTACCATGTTCCTTATCATCCTGAAGCAGCCAACTAGACAGAACACAATTAGGTGGTGTCTGGTTAGGTGGCAAGAACATGCAGGTTTGGGGAAATGTTCGCCAGAAGGCTATGTATGCTCTAACCTGATGGCTAATAGATGGTGCTATTTCTCCAGTAGCCAGGATTCATGGGTCCAGGAACCAAGGAGTGGAAGCAGAAATGGCACTACCCACTGTTACTCCTTGTGACCCACTTGCAACATTTTTTGCTTCCTATCCTTGCAACCTCAGGGACTTCAGATGTGAAAGCCTTAGTTTGAAAGGGAGGAATACTCACTCCTACCTGGAAACTCAGCACTCATTCTATTGGACTGGCAGTTAGCCTTTGGTTATTTTGGGGTCCCCATGTCTGTGAATTAATAGTAAAGAAGGGTAGGCTCCACTGAGTGATGTATTAATCCTGATTACCAAGGGAAAATTGGATTGATATTACATAATGGAAGTACAGAAGATGTCTGGATCCAGGAGATTCCTTAGGTCATCTCTTGGTACTACCTTGTCTTGTGATTAATGCCCGTGGCAAAGTACAACCCTCCAATTCTGGCATGACTACTAACAGCCCATACTCCCAGGATTAAGGTTTTGGGTCACCCCACCGGGCAAAAGAATCATGACCAGCTAAGCTACTCCCTGAGGATAAAAGAAATATGGAGGCTGAGCCCTGGTGGCATAAGTGGTTGAGTGTGGGACTGTAGCCCACGTGCTAGGCTCTTCAAATCCAGCAGCGGCTCTCAGGAGCAGTGCTGGGTAGCTCCCACAACCACCAGAGAGCAGTGATGCCCACAAACAAACAAACAAACACAAAACAAAAACAAAAAAGAAATATGGAATGGGTAGTGGAAGAAAGTTCTAAATATCAGATACAGTGACATGACCAGTTGCAGAAATGAGGACTGTTATGAGTAATACCAATTCTATGTATGCACCAAATATATTTTTGTTTACATATGTAAGATAAAAATGAAGTTAGTATATTTTTAATTGTACACATGTTAATTATATCATATTAGATGCAGGTATTATTATTTTATTATTATCTTTGGTGATTATACATGGTTAAAGAGTTATGTACATATGTTGTGTAGTGGTCTTTTATGATGGTTAGGGATTATGTCAGCTAGACACTCCTGGGCAAAGGTGGGTGCGGAGCCTAATGACATCTCCTTAGTGTCATAGGCTTTTGTACTAGGGAGAAAGACAAAGGGTGATCAAATCCTCTTTGGTTCTTTGTCTTTTGTCAGAGCGGGATCTTGCACGTGGTTCCTCATTTTCCCAAGAGCTGTTCACACACTATGGATGGTAGATTCATTTAGCTGACTTTGGACCTCTGTATCCACCGGCTTGTGCCTACTATTATTTTTCCATTTTCATGCAACTTCCACAAGTCAGGAGAATCCTGACTTGAACTGGACAGGACTTGCCTACTTCTACAATGGTGTAATCCATTTCTTAATGTAAATCCCATTCTATGGAGAACACATACCAGTGTCACTGGTTTTTCTTCTCCGGAGACTCCAACCTAACACAGGCGCTGATTTCCCAGCACTCCCTCATAAAATGCAGTGCGGTTAGTCGTCATGTTCTCAGAGGCTCATTCCTCAGAAATTTCTTCTTCCATGTCAGCAAGTGTCTGCTGACCTGTGTTCACTATGAGTGACTCTACTGATACAAATTGCAGGGCTTCTAGCACCACAGCAATATGTAAGTCACTACAATAGGGCAAACTCACTGGTGAGTGGAAAGTACTTCCCAATGATAAGTTATTGGGATTCCTCTTTCCTCTTCCTACCCTCTATCCTTGGTTCTCTCATATTCTTCCATAGCTCCAACTAGCAACTTCACATGGATAAGCCACTCATCCCCACATTCTTCAAACTCAAGATTCTATCATTAAATCATCTTGGGGAAATTACAGCCTTCCTTCCTCTTCTATGCTTAAGAAAGATATGTGTTTATTTACTCTGACCTGATGGGCATCTCTATCCGAATGATTGTTGTAGTCTCTTATTGTTGCCAAAACAGAAATAAAATTTCTCACTGCCATTGAATTGATGCCTGCTTATAAGACACTATAGGACAGGGTATTTTCCTCAGGACTCTAATTGTTTATAGGAGCAAAAAGCCCTGCCTATCACCTGAGGAGCGACTGGTGATGCCAAACCAAAGACCTTGCTGACTGTGGCACAATGTGTAACTTCTGTCCCACCAGGATGCCCAGAAATACCATTCCTGGGAAAGGAAAGGACAGACATTGACTAGCTCATAGTTTAAGATGCTAGAAGTCTAAATGCAGGGCACTAGGTTAGAGGAGAAGGCTTTTTATCTTTGTTACCTTTTGGGGAAAACCCTTGTCTCTCTTTGCTGCTAGAGTGCTGGTTCCTTGGTGATGCTTAGGCAGGCATTTCTCACCCCCTTTGGTGCCTGTTGTATCTGTAAGCTCCTTTTACCAAAAATGTGCTTTGCATTGGGGTATACCCTGTATTGGCCTCGATTCTTTAATAACAAAGAAAGCACTATTTCCAAAAGTAATTGCAATCATAGGAAGGTGGGAGGGACCCAACTCACATTTTTGTAGAACACAGCTCAGTTCATCACAAGGAAATACCATTAGTCCAAAATCAGACTCATTATATGTTTCTTCATTTTCATTCTTCTTACCTAGTTTGAAGGTATGGGTCAGGCTGCTGGTTGATTTTGTTGGACCAACATGCTTTATTCGATAAGATTAGTATTTTTGTTTGTTTTTATAAACTGATTTTGAATTTGCTTTCTCCATTTATCAAAATTTCCAAACATCTTTTGTATTTTATAGTTACCACCTGGCAATTTTTTTCACATCCCTGTGCTGTAAAGATATTTGGGGTCTATGGTTCCAAATATAGAGATGCTTTGGGATTTTTCTTTCTCTCTCTCCATTTCTTTCTCTTGCCATAGCTAATCCATTCAAAGTCTTCCTTAAGCCATCTCACTATCTGGCTCTGTCTCTTTATTTCCATTCTTTTTGTCATTAAATTGCATGAATCTGTATGAAATTTGTAGCTCGAAGTTGTTCAGCTGTGATTAATCTTTCAAAGTGTTACTAAAGAGGGTGGCATTTCCCTGATTTACATTCTTTAAACCAATTTTTAAAGTTTTTAACTGGGAGTTAGGAAATGGTTTACAGAACAGATAAGTTTTCCATTCAACAATTCATACCATGCATATTTTGTTTCATAGTGTTGATTATAAACTCCATAATGCAGCATCACTATCCCATCATTTACCCTTTTCTCTCCTTTGTTTCACTCCTCTTGTTTCAAATCCCACACAATTTGTCATTGGGTCAATGTTGCCCTTTTGATAGCAAATGACCGATTATTCTGAAGTGTGTGTACCTCTCAAATGTTATTGTTCCCATTAAAGATCCGTTTGCTGTTTGACTAAAAATCCAGGCTGAGGAGTGAGTTAGGTTCCGGGCCTGAAGGGTGACTAAGGGTCATAGTTTCAGAGTGTCCACCCATCCTTATATGACCCATAAACCTGTTTTCCAAACAATGATTTGGTCTTTTGTTCCACATCTTTCCCCCACTCTACCCAGGACCTTTTAATGTGATTATTTTTGGAGAAGTTGGCAGTGATAGATGGGTATCATTTAGTTCTTCTGGTTCCTGGATCATAGAGACTGATATTTGAGTGATTCATTGTGTATTGGACAAGTTGTTTCCATGCATCTTTGATTTTCTTCATTTTCCTTTCCTCCAGACGGGGAAAGACCAATAGGTGCACTTTAGATGATTACTAATGAACTTTTAAGACACCAGATCTTACATCAAAGTTAGATGTAGACAATTGTCTTTGTTGACTATGGTATACAAATGGACCTTGAGTCAGTGATTCATTCTCTTAAGGCATTGAGTTGTCTGAGAAATTTTCCTATCTTTGCTCTTGTGCTTCACCACATTCATGGAATCATTTGCAACAAAGGTACAAACACTTGCACAAAATATTCTTTATCTACTCCCACTTTTCCTCCACATCCATCTGTCCATGTATTTATCCCTGTGTCTACTCCTAATTTACCATTATTGTAGGAATATGTTTATAACAGTGTTTCCCTCAACTGCCTTTAGCTTTTGCACCCCACCCCAGTTTCTCTCACTGCCTCTATCATTTTTATGCCATTATGTTTTGTTGCAATGAAAGAACATTGTGGTGAATTAAAATTGCTCATTTGTGGCTCTTCTATTTATATCTTTGTAATTCTTATCAAATGAATGGGTGGGACCAAGAAAATTTGGTGTGTGAAACACTCATCAAATTGATTGGCCACATTTCTCATTTCACGGGATATATAAAGGTATATTATAAGACTGAAGAAAGTCTTCTAACCATTGAGAAAGATGAGTCACTAAAAAAAGCATGTGTGAGATCCCTTTCTGAGCTTGTGAGGGCAGCCAAGGCATCAGAAACCACGGTGTTGAGACCATGAGACAAAGCAGAGGAGTCACTCCAAGACGTTGGAGCAGAATGTCTGGTGGATTTTGTGGCCCCTGGAGGCAGAGATCAAGGGATTAGATGGCTTCAAGTTGCAGGTCCAGAAAGAGACACACTTGTCAGCCTGTCTGAGAGGAGGCACTGCTGACAAAAGAACTATATCCTTAATGTTCTAAATCCTAACTCGTTTAGTAAAACCCTCAACCATGTGCACTGTCTGTGAGTTCTGTGTGGACATTGCAGTGAAATATTGAGCCCGGCAGAGAAGCAGAGTCCTGTGGGGTGGATGACTGGTATCAGAATAGGGTCAAGCGGATGGAGGTTAGAGACATGGCTCGCCTCTACCATTGTGGTGATTGGCTGGTATGGAGTTGGATTCTACTTCTTCATTATGTAGCCAGAGGACTTCAGACATGGTCACCTTATCAATTCTTCAGCTAAAAGAAAGAGGTCCATAATCAACCAAGAAAAAGAGTCCCTGGAGCAAGTCCACAGGCCTCTTTGAGTGCAGTCACAGAGGACATGCTTCATTCCTTCAGCAATATGTGATAGCCACAGGTATGAAATGTCCACAAGAAAATCTCATGATACTCTGCCCAGGGTTTTAATCGGCGCTTTGCCACACACATGCTTTTACCCAACATGTACCCAAATCCCAGACTCCCAAAAGGAGTGTTCAGAACAACAATATTGTTTGGACCATATAGCTGCAGGGAATAGTTCGGGCAGATAGGGCACACTCAGTAGTTAAGGCACTGGAAAACCTCCTGTCTGCTGAGTTCCTAGACATCAACCAAGGGCTGACTTTACATGTCCTACACCTGCTATAGAAGCTTCTTCTTCTTCTTCTTCTTCTTCTTCTTAACAAGTACTGTTAATACCAAGTACTGTACTTGAAAGTACTGTAATACCAGGTGGAAGCGTGAAGTAGACAGTACAAGCTCCTATTCCAACTCCCTGCTTCAAAAATACATGTAATATATTGTATCAGAGGATGTATCAGATATTAAACTGATAAGAATAGATACTACACTTGATCTTAGCCAAAAGACCGAGAAGCAATATATTCACCATTTCATACACATTTGGATCTAGCTAATGTCCTAAATATGCCATTACTTATCCCATTTCCCCTATGTCTCCTTTTCCAAGTTCTCCTTCTTCCTCAACCCTTGGAAAATATCTTCTTTTTGAATTGAAATGAGTGACTACTTTGTAATGGAGGTGAGTTCAGTTGCAGCTCTGAAGAACAAGGATCATAGTCTTGGTGATATCACCAGTCAGCCTGGTGTCATTAAACTTCCATTTTTTTGTATGCCAATCTCTTTCATCACATTCTGCCATCCTTTTCACTCAAGTTAACACTAGTCTAGTATCTAACCTGTGACTTCTCTTATTCTTCCATCCATGGTAACCATCAAAGAATAGGAAAACCTACTCTGGCATTTTTATAGCAGTGGTCTATACAATATTTGTCCCTTTGTCAATGACTAATTTCACTTAGCATGATGGCTTCCAGGTTCTAGCCTGTAATGAGGTGTCTTACACATTCATATGGAATGATGCATAGCATTCCATTGTGTGTCTGTATTAAAGCTTATTTATCCATGATTTCACTAAGGAGCATGTAGGTTGTTTCCATCCTTTTGCTATTGTTTACAATGATGCCATGAATATAGATGTGCAAATATACATTTGCATCTTGGCTCTTATTTCTCTAGGACATATATCAAGTAGAGGGATTTCTGGGTCCTAATCCATTAACATTTCCAACTTTTTAAGGAAGCACCTGCATTTTCCGCAGTGGGTGCGCCATTCTATAGTCCTACCAACAATGTACAAGGGTTCCATTTTCTCCAGAGCTTGCCAGCACTTGTCACTTTCTGTTATTTTAGAACTTTGTCATCAATCCTGGGTAAGATAATGCCTCCTTGCCATTGTTATTTGCATCTCCCTAATGGATAGTGATCATGATAATGTCTTCATATGTCTTTTGGTCACCTGGACACATACATTGATGAAATGTCCATATCTTCTGCCCATTTCATAAATTGTATTATTTATCTTTTGCTTGGTGTGCAGTCATGTGCTTATCTTAATTTTATGATTGAAACGTAGGGGTGGAGTCTAGCCTGCTAATCTGGAGATAGCCAGTGAGTAGCCAATGAGGCCTCTCTGTGGGCGTGGCTTTCTCCTGAGACTTCTGGGAAATCTCGTGATATTTTCCTTGTGAAGATGAGAATCCATCTCCCCAGTTGTTGGGAGTTAGTCTCAGCGACGAAGAATCAAGGACAAGACAAGTTGGCAGCGTCTGAAAAGCTGGAGGATTCGCCAGAGAGACCACATGACTTTGCCCTGATGGAGCCAGACCTCTGAAGCTGGGGTGGCCACATGGAGACCTCTGCCAGCGATGAGTTGCTTCTGCTGTTGATGGGCCCTGAGCCCTGGAAGCAAGGAGCCATGTGGAGACCTCTGCCAGCGCCGGGATTCTGCACCCACTGACCTGTGACTTTGTGAGTCGGCAGGAGACTTTATAGACTGATTTCGGGCATATGGGTTAATATCGGACTTAAGACTTTGAACTGGACTGGGGTCAATGTCCTGTTCCTCTTGTATATAAACCTTTTCCTTATATCCATAAGAGTGTCAATGAAATTTGTTTCTCTAGCCTACCCGGACTAACACACTTGGGTCTAACAGTTCTATATTCTTAATCTACTTAACATTTTTACCAAATAAGTTGACTCTTTTTATCCTAATATTAGAACACCTCCATGCTCCATTGGCCTAGATATCATTTGTGTATATTTGATTGTGCTTGACATATAAGGCTGTGTAGGTAGCTAGCAGTTTTCTGAATATAACATTACTTTTTCTGACCTGAAATGTTGCTCTGGTCTTTTTTCTATGTTTACATTGACAGTCTTTTTCCTGTAAGGCAAATTCAAATCCCTACAAAGCAAGAAACAAGGTGCACCACGTGCTGTAACTCAGCAGGCATTGATTGACAAGGACACACTGGAGAGTCTTGTTTAAAATAACAGTCACAATTCAACTTTAGGCAGCATTGCCAAACTGGATTGTAAACTCAGAATTTGCAAATGCTCTAATTTTCTAAGGGATGCTAATATTCCAAGTTTTCATGTGTAATTATCTGAACTTTCAATATTAGCAAAACATTCACAGAAAATATTTTTCAAATACTATGGGAATGAGCCAAACTTAAATGAGTCCCACTTCATCTTTAGGCTTCCACTGCAGCTTAGAATCCAGATATAGAGACCTCCCTGATCCTCTCTTCCCATTTGTCTTCTCATCTTCTTTAACATCATGAAGCCTTTTGCTGGTCTTGTGACACTCACCTGCTTTGAGTTTGGGTGTTTGCCATGTTGATTTTATTTCTACTCTTCCCACTCAATTTCCTTCAAAACTGAGAATGGACTTGTTCAACACTGTAAGTCTAATTGTCTCCAAGGATTGAGAACAGTGCTATGTACACATTAGGCATGTGTACAGGAGGATTAGTTGTGAATTAACTTCATGGTGGTAGCCATGCATTATACGATGGCTGTTTGCTGCTGTAGAGTTGGCATCCTACACCTGGTGATTCCATATACAACAGAAAGACACACTGCCTTGAACTGTGCCATGACTGATGTCGATTGGACCATTATGATCCACAGCTTTTTATCATTGGATTTTCTGATGTGCATCACCATGCTTTTCCTTCTTATCCAGCCGAGTCTGGATGTATCATAGTTAACCCACGAACCTCCACTGACAGGAGATGGTTGTGTATAATGTACATTGTCTGGGAATTGAACTCTGGTGTTTTGCATGGTAGGTGTAAATTCTACCATTGAATCACTATTTCACCTATTCAAATAATCATGAGTCAGCAAGGTACCACATGAGATGTTATGTAATGCAAATGCATGTAACCCAGCCTGATGTTTACTTTGTGTTAATTCATACATTGTGCTTAGCCCTAGGAATATCCCTGCACCCTAAGTAGGAATTCTGCTGCTGGTGTAAAATCTTTACCTCTAATTATTCCCAGTCAGTGATTTTTAATTCTACACCCTCTCCCACTCACTTAGATTCTGGATCCTTTCTGGAACAGTGTAAAGTTTGAAACCTCTCTTTTTCAGCTTTACTGTTAAGAAGGAGTTGGTTTACTTTTCATACTTTCGGATACAGAAGAGACAAGTTTGTGAGCTATGTCTTAAATAACAGTCTTAAATATGTTTATTCTTATGATCTTAGGTTTGGTACTTCTTATTTCTGTTAACTTTGGATGCTTACTGCATTTTATATTTCTGAGACTCCAAACTGTAGGTATTTTAAGGTGAACCTAATAGTAATTCACTTCTCCTTCATTTAGTCTGTTTATCATGAAATGAAAAATGAAAATGTAAGGTCACACCTTGAAAGCTTTGTAGTACCATTAAAATTCAGTAATATCTCATGTCTTAGAAAGTGCATAAAACTAAAAAGGAGGATTTTTGTGACAATAAGGGGAGGCAGTAAAGCAACAGATGAAGGATGGTTTTCCGTGAAGATAAATGACTGAATGTAGCATTGAACCCCATTTCCCACAGCTAGCCAAGACTGAGCAATGGCAATGCCACACATTTGCTATGGCTGTGAAATTCTGCTTGGTTACGCCAATGCCAAGGGTGACAGCTGAGAGAAAATTGAAAATAATGAAGTGTGATTGATTACACTGGGGAAACATAGCAAGGCTTGTTGAAACTAGTTTAAAAATAACGCAACATATAGCTACCCCAGAAGTCATCACAGGATTAAGCCCAGGTCACATTATGTGAAATAACTCAGGTCTTTCTAATTAATTTGGTCCCTGTGCTGCATTTGGTAGGGAACATTTAGTCAGAAGTTTTGCTGACTGTGAATGTATTTCTGTGTGCACACAAGTTCGTGAGTCTGTGCATGTGCTCGCTTACCTAAGTACATCTGTCTGTGCACTTGTAAGAGATTCAGTTATCTTACTTAGTCATCAGAAAGCTAAAACCAGTGGCTCATTTGCAGACACTTCATTCATTTACTGCCATTGCATCAATTCATTCTTTAAAGGAGCAGAAAGCTTCATATTACTCCCACAGATCGCTCGGTAGTTTTGAACTACTGACCATCTAGTTAGGTCTACGTAGTGAAAATGCCAGACAAAGAATAAGTTGGCACTGAGAGTCTTCACTAATTAGGTTATACCACTAATAATAAGCTCATAATAATGGTAGAGATTTGGCATAGGTAGAGACTGCTTTGTAACACCGAGGCTCAGATTCTCACTGTCACTATATTCACTTGCCTGGGCAAGGAATGTGGATAATAAGCTCAAAGGGATGGAGGTTGTGAGGGGACCTCATGAGTTTGTGGGAAAAGATCATAAAAAGATGAAACGGAAATACAAGTTTTAATTCTCAACATTAGCTCATCAAGTTTAAAACATTTTTATAATTTTTTGTTGGTACATATTAGGCCATATATCAGAGGTGTTATGTTATTGGAGGTCATTCTCTTGAAGTTGTGTTATAGGCTTTCCTGGTTTTCGGTAGATGAAACCGAGGATTGATGAACCTTCAGGAACAGCAAGTAAAATAAGGGATCAGGGAGGAGGGGCATACAGTGGTACAGGGAGGATAATAGAGAGATGATGTTAGGGAGTCCAGGTAGAAAAAGAATGTTTGGAACCTGATTGTGGTAGCAATTATACAATGCTACTGGGCTTGATTGAACTATAGAAGGATAGGATATTAAATCCTCACTAATTAAAGAACACACTTTTACAAGCAATGATAGTAGTCGTCTGGTCCACCCCTAAAGGTCTGAAAGTCCTAAACATGTCAATGTATTCTTGTTTGCATTACTGACTATAGAAATATGGGTATTCTTTAAGGATTTTTTTTAAAGTAGGAAAGAAAGAAGTCAGAAAAGCCAAACCAGGACTGTAAGACAGAAGCATAGTGATTGTCCATGGAAATTAATGCAAAATTGTCTTAGTTAGATAAGAAGAAAGAGCAGTAATATTGTGGTTGAGAAGGAACCACTATTTAAGTTGTTTTAGACATTTTCCTCCTAAACTTTGGCTATCTTTCTCAAAACTTCTCTCTCTTACTTCTAGAAATAGACAATCAAAATGTTCCACACTGGCACCAGGACTGTTGCCCTGACCTTGGCTCTTGATCTGCTCACTTCCTTTGACAAGATTGCACTGACCTCTTGGTCAGGCTGTCTCAGGATCATTCTGGTAGCCATTCTTGCTCTATGGTTATGGTTCTTCCAAAAAATGCTTCAGGATCTTAATTTCACTTGTTTAAACTTTCCATTGAAATCTTATTCTTGTTTGCAGCTGATCTGAGGATAACCGTTTGGTCACCCATCAAGTAAAAAGTTTGCTCAATTTTAATTTTTTAGTCATAAATGTGTAAGTTGAACCAGTTGATATGTCTGTGGTGCTGGCTATTGTTTCTGCTATTAATTATCAGCCCACTTCAATGAGTGCATACATAAAATTGTGTCCTTACAAATTGACATGGATGATCTGTTCTATGGGCTTCTTTTTCAACACCATTTTATTGTTTAAATGGAGCTATCCATCAATAAACTGTTGATTTATTTTGTGTATTGGCCATGTAAACTCTTAATGAAATATTAATTTCACAATTCTTCCACTCATACTTCCACCATAAATTTGATATTTGTTCTTGGGTCAGTTTTCACAGAATTCGTGCTGCTCTGACAGGGGACTCTTTTTCAAAAGAATTCCTCTACCTTCTTAGTGTCTCAACTGGATTCTTAGGTGTTATAGCAAGTAAGTAAGTATCAAATTATTTGGATGCAAAATTTTAAAAGTGCTTGTATAGTTTTTTCATAGTATACATTTCCCATGAACTTTCTGAAAACCCTTGAACTCTTACCTCTGGCAGGAAGATCGGCAAAGCCACATGACAAAGAGCTTAAGACAAAAAGAGGGGCATAGAACTGTGGTCATTTATTCAATCTACAAAAAGTTCATACTCTTAAAAAATAAATGGAGTTAAAAAATTCAGAGGAGGAATGGATGGTAGGCAAATATGCAAAGGTTTTTAATAGAAAAATGGCATAATTTATAATCTGTCTTATACATTGAGTGAACCCTGGAGGCACTTTTGGTTAAGCATTGGATGGACCAGAAAGTTGGCAGTTCATAAGCACTAGTTTCTCTGCAGGAGAAACAGGAGGCCATCTCTTTAAGGAAGACTAACAGCCTTGACAAGAGTTTCCAACAGCCTTACCATCAGAGACCATTGTAATCTTGGTTTTGCGGAATCAAACTCAACACTTGACCAACTGACCACCGTATAGAACCAACCTGCACTTGTTCTGGGTGCTAGTTTCTCTTGTTCCATGATAGAAATTTCTTCCTTGGTTTTTTTGAATGTTGATGGTAGTCTTTTTCTTCTTATGCAGTATTTGTATACTTAGTCTGTATACTATTATGCTGTTATTCTTACGACAATTTTCTTTTTTAGTGTTATCTGTTGGATCTTCCAGCTGTGAAGCACAGGAGGAGTGGATGCATAATGATAACTAATACAAAGGGCTATGGTGAATACAGGGATGGGGGTGGATGATAGGAAGGAAAAGGGGATTTCAGGAGTAAAGAATGAAGACAGGAGTGGGAGGGGGAAACAGAACAAATTGTCATTGTTTTTTGGAACTCATTTGGAAAGCAATGTAACCTTCGGGGTGAGGTGGAATGCTCTAAATTTGTTGTGGTAATGATGGTAAAAATCTCCTTGATATGATCAAACTATTGAATTATATGACATATCAATCATGTGCCAATAAATCTGTTCAGGAAAAAAATAAAAGAGTTATAGCCTTGGATACTGTTTATATGGTCATTCTGAGTGAAACTCATGTGGAATTTTGGGAGACTGCTCACCTGTGGTATTAAGCTCAGACTTAGGGAGAGACTCAGGGTCCTTTCACCTAATTAGTCTCAGGGTTCAGAAGGAATGATACAGAAGCAGGAGTTCCTGTGTCATGCTTATTTTCATACTTATATGAATATCTACAGAAATTCATGTATTGATCTGCCAGCAGTTGGAGGGTTACACCAACCCTAGTCCCCCCAAATGAATCCCAATTTCAGCACTGGCCTCAGGTGGAGAACTGGAGTGAAAATTTGGTTCAGTCAGCTAAAGGCAAGCCCCACATTTTATGGATTGGTTTCAGCCATAAGTTTTTATGGCTATGTGATGATTAGTGATAATGCCTACTAGACACTCCTGGGGAAGGGTTTTGGTGGAGCCCACTCTCTCTCTCTGAACACGGCCAGATACATCTCTTTGGGGGCATGACCCTTTGTATAAGTGAGATCAAGCATAATGGAATTCTCTTTGACCCTTAGCCTTCTGCTAGAGCTGGATCTTGTGCCAAGTTCCTTGATCTCCTTTTAAATGTCCTGTCAATCCCACGAGCCATGAGTGGGCTACTGAAAGTAGAATCATTTGACTGATGTTGGATTCATTTAAGTTTGCACTGACCAGCCTGAGTCCCCACTGCCTCTTCTTTGTCATACTGCTTCCTGTTTGTCAGTTTTCCTGAGTCAGTAAAAGCTTGATTTTAGTTGCACTGGACTTACCTACTTCTACCACTGTGTAAGCCAATTCATGATATAAATCTCCTTAGATACGAGCACATAGTCTCACTGGTTTTGCTGCTCATTAGAACTCAGCACATCCAGGTTGCTTCAGGGACTTAGAGCGACTACTAGATGTGTCCGAAACAGGAGTGTCAGATATGTATTTGTTTTTACTGGAATGTGCATGCCCAGCGAAACTACTCATGACAGAGCGAGGCCTGAACAAACAGGATCTGAAGCTTTGCTTAGATTCCTATCAATGGAGATTTTGTCCTTCTTTGTGTTTTAAATGGATCATCTAGTACATTATTCCAGCCTTTGAATAGACTTTTCTAGGTAAAAGAACTACCTGAGAAATCTTTAATAAAGCATGTTCATTATTACTCTACAGTTTAACAACAAAGGTGTGATTACCTCTTTAAATATGATGCTTTTCTTCATCTTCATAACCTTATTGCTAATGAAAAATCCCCTGAATCATTTACCTAGAATCAAAGAATTCTCAGTTCAGTAGGCACCTCAATGATCATGGAGGTCAAACAAGTTGTGATCGTTAATGTTACAGTATTCCCCCAAGAAAGTGTGAGGCTTTGCATGTCTGTATGCACCAAGAGGTTGAAAAATACTTAAAATTTATCTATCTGTCTCATGTTCTCAGTCTAGAAGAAGGACAACCGCCTCTCCTTTCGCTTCCACTGCGCTCCATCTGCCTTGAGAGGTGTCATGAATCAATTGAGAGAAAGCCATTTTATTTTTAGTGAGGTCGTGCTTGGTTTTGCCTTGATTATAGCACTGAGCTGCTAACAGAGGTGGTGGTGGTTTATCCCCCTCAGTTTCTCTGAAAGTGAAAGATGTAGTAGCTTGCTTCCCAAAATATTTAAAGTTCTGGAAGCTTATGCGGTAGTTCTACTCTGATCTGTAGGGTCTCTGGATGTTGGAATAAGCTTGAGAGTTCGGCTTGGTTTGCTTTAGGCCAATACTAAGGAAAATCATGGAGCAGTTTGAATTTTTCCCTTTGTCTTCATACTGTCCAGCTCTATTCCTTGTTCTGTTCTGCGCTTACTTACTTCAGGGGCCCTAAACTTTAATATTCTTTTACTTCATGAAGACCTGAACCTCAAGTCATAGAAAGCAAATATCATTGTTATTCCTGACTATGCTAGTAGTATTTATACTTTAAAACAAGTGTATAAAAGGGGGTAATGCTGAAAATTCTGGCATATAAGAAAATGTGACCTTTTGGCATTAGCAGGGGCACAGTTTATTGTATCCTTTTGCTCTTTCTCCAAGCACAGTCTATATACAACTGCTGCTAAGTTAGTTCTGATCATAATATTTGTTTTCTTTTTGTTTGGCTAAGAGCATTGGGATTAAGAGCAAAAACAAATCACAGATATTAAAATTCTATAGGCTGTTTCTTAGCAGCTTTTCAAAGCTTTAAATGTAGTCATTTTAAAAAAGATAATGTGTGATGTCATGAATCTTGCCTCACAAATTCAAGAACACAAGGAATGGCATATTCCTATCCTCACTTTTGTTGTTGTTGTTTTTGGGCATCACTGCCCTCTGGTTGGAATGGGAGGCCCAGCCTTGCTGCTGGAGAGCTGCTGCTGGATTTGAACCACCAAGCCAGTAGGCCACAGTCCCACACTCATCCACTGGGGTTCAGCCCCTCTTCTTACTTTCTATCAACCTGATTTGGATAGTAAGTGTTCAACTATGACTGGCAAGTAACTCAGTCTTTCTTGAGACTCCTCTCTCTATGATTATTTCAGCCTTCAAGATATCAGTTATTGAAAAATATCCCCACGATTTGCTTTGTTCCCAGGAACGAAGTCCCACAAAGGTTCCAAATATTAGTTCTGCTATCATTCTATTTGAGGCACCAAAGTATTTTTGACAATGTAGACTATTGAGCTCCGGATGTGACCTTCCTAGGAACACCTGTTACATCTCTAACACTTTGCCTTCTCTTAGGACCTTTAAAAAATCAGAGCCTTCACTCCACTGCTTAGGGAACCCGCGATCTCCCCAAACCCCTTTGTGATTTCACTGCTTTGTTGTTATTAAAACAATAGTTCCAATGAGCTTTGTAAAAGCAAAAGTTAAGAGGGAAGTTTTCTATACAACTTTAGCTTTCCAAGGTGCTGCAAGCCTCTACTTACTTAACTTGGGAAAGGAAAAGTGCATGTCTAGTTCTTCTCTTTCTATTAAAATCTTTTCTTGTTTACAGGATTCATTCAAGTAGCATGCCTTTTATGATGTCTACACATTTTTCCAAGTTATAACTAATCACAGAGGAGATGGCATGGGGTTCCTGTTGACCCCCAATAGCTACAAGGGAGAAAGAAAATCCAAGTCTCCTCAAAGCCACGGTCAATTACCACAAAGGCAGAGATCACACATACTCCCACTTTCCAACCTTCTTTACCCTCTTCTGACACCAACTAGTCCTTCCACAGCATTTCATTTCTCTGCTGAGTTCTATAATTCATTGTGTAGACAAACAGATCTTACAGACAATACTCATGACTATCAGATTTCCTAGGGATGCTAGCAGGTTACACAATTCTAAGGATACAGTCATTTTCTCCCCCTGTACCTCTTCTCACCATACTAGCAGACATGTCTACTTGTGGTCCTTGGTTTCTCAAACCCACAGTCCCTTGGCCTCTGCCATATTAAGCTAAGTGTTATAAAGCTCCACTGGAGCTGATAAATATGCCCAACACACACTTTTATTCTTAGCCTCTCCTCCAAAGCACCCAGCTTACTCCATTTGTAGGAAAGGAAACCTGCCGCTCTCCCTCATTGTCTATGTGCTGCTTCTCTGCTCTTTCCCTTTATCTAGGTGCAACAGGCTCTGATGTTGCTGTTGCTTCTGCCACTGTAGGCAGGGATCACAGTCGGTGGCACTTCTTGATGGTCATGGGCATCCTCTGTTCCTGCTTCTGAGATGGCCTACTTTTATACTCAAACAAATGGTAAAAATGACCCCCCTGAGAGTTAGAACTCTCTATTCCTTATTTGAATGCTCCTACCCAGTTGTTAGCTGGGAGTTACAAAGGCTATGAATAGAATAACCATATCAAGCAATTTTGCTCCAATGGAGTCAATGTCCTCTTTGGTTCCAATGTGCTTAAATAAGCAAGCAAATAAATAAAGTTATATTTCAGTACTTATTAATTTCCATCTTGGTTTGTAATTACTGTAGCCCTGCTGGCGTACTGCTGCAATAATGCATTGGGCTAATAACTGCAATGTAAGCAATTTTAAACTACTATCTGTTTCTTGGGGGAAAAAATGAGACTTTCTACTGTAGTCAAAGAATTACTGCCTCAGAAACTAACAGGGATATGTCTACTCTGTGTTATAAAGTCACTATGAATGGGAATCAACTTGTTGGCAGTGAGTCTGGTGCTTTTAAAAAATATTACTCTAATTGTATTTCCCAATAATCTGGAGAAAAATATATAACTTTTATATGACATTTTTTCTACCCTTATGGCATGGAAATTTCAAATATACAGAGAAATAGAATGGACAAGGAATGCAAAGGCTATGAATAGAATAATCATATCAAAATACCTACCCAACATTTTCATTCAGCATATTTTTTCATGTTGACACACTTAGTTTATGTGAATATATATATATTTACCAAATTATTTCCATGTAAATGACAGATATTCAGATTTCTCAAAAACTTTTCAAGGAGGACAAACTATCTCATATTATCATACTTTAAGACAGTCTTGGATCATTCTTTAATTTCACCTAATGCACACTGTAATTTTATTTTCCCCAAATAAGCAAGTGGTGACTGTGTTTTTATTTCTATTTACATCATAGTGGAGACTATAATTTTTGGTTTAACTGAAGAATCTGAGAGTTGTGGATGCCATTTGCCTTCTTGCAAATAGGAGCCTTTTTCTACCACATGTTGACACATTTTTCTCTGTGTTTTCTGAGCTTGGGCAATTGTGCTTTGTTTTGGTTTTTCTAACTCTGATGCTATGGGGATGGAAGTAATGATTTTATTTAGAGATAGGAATTAGGATTGAGTTATGTTTTCTTTTTATAAGCACAGCAAGTCTTTTTGCCTTTCAGACGATTCTAGTACCTTTTTTGTAAAGTGATAGTTCTGGAGGCTATGACCATGTAATCAACTGTACTTCAGCCAGTGGATTATGCAGAGATTTCGATTCTCTTGTTTGCTTCTGTCTGCCTCTAGGTCATTTCACTAACTGCAGTGTTTTTTGTGTCCATGCAAAGCAAAGGAAAGGAAAATGAGTAAGTATTCCCTTGTTTGTTGGTGGTTCTAGTCAAAGAGTTAGTCTGAAGCTCAGGCTAAATTTGGTGTGTGGATTATGTGTGAATTTTCCTTTGCTAGATTTTCATTGTTCCTGTTGGTGAGAACAATTGGGCAATTTTTAGTAAATAAAGTAAACTAAAGAATTTAACAAGTTTGTGGCAGTATGAGAAACAATTATAATAAGAACTGTCAATCAGGAACTGAGATGGTCACAGATGGCAAAGAAATGGAATATGTCATGATTCTTATCCACCCTTCCTTTTTGATGGGCCCGAAGCTAAATTCGATTCTTTAGCTATAATTTATTTCTCTACCATTCTTTCATTGAAATTATTTCATGACTTTATATAAAGTGATTTATGCAATCTTTTCAAAATATTAGAATTATTAATAATAAGTATTTATATCAGATAATTTATAGCATCTAATTGAATGCCTTTGCTGTGTTGTGTTATTTGTAAACGAAAAGCTGTAATCATACTTCTACACTGCTGAACCACTGAACCTTGCCTTACCTTACTCAGACAAGTTCTGGAATTAAAAAAATTCTCAAGTGAAATGGAATTCATGAAGATTAATCTCCTTTAAACACATTAATTATGTAAGTGATCTCATAATGGGAATTTCAAAACAGACAATTATGATTTACTATGCCAGGAATGACAGAGTCAAGAAGAAAGTGTTACATCAAAGAGGACACCTCAAAATCTGTCTTGAAGTATAATGTTGTATGTGATAGGATAAGATCTCTTTCATGAAAGATCAGTTCACTGTAATTCAAATGTATGAACCAACCACTAAACCCAATGATAAAGAAATGGAAGAATTCTACCTGTTTCTTCAGTCTGAAACTGGTCAAGCATGCAATCAAAATGCATTGATAATTATTCATGTTGCAATGTGAAATTTGGAAACAAATAGGAATGATGAATAGTTAAAAATATGACCTTGAGGATAGATACAAAGTTGGAAATAGTATGATAGAATTTTTTAAGACGAACATCTATTTTGAAAATTCCTTTTTTACAACATAAATTATGATTGTACACGACCTCGCCAGATGGACTATACAGAAATCAAATTGAATATATTTTTGGGAAGACACAATGGTGAAGCTCGATATCATCAACCTAAATAAGACCAGAAGTTGACTGTGGAACAGATTATCAATTACTCACATGTAAGTTTAGGTCGATGCTGAAGAAAATTAAAACAAGCCCAAGAGAGCCAAAATACCTACTTGAGTAAATTTAGAGAAGGTCACAAGAACAAATTTGACGCATTGAACACTAATATTAGAAGACCAGATTTGGGCTGAGGCCCGGTGGCGTAGTGTTCGAGTGTGGGACTGTGGCCCACTGGCTTGGCAGTTCAAATCCAGCAACCGCTCCCCAGGAGCAAAGCTGGGCCTCCCACTCCCACCAGAGGGCAATGATGCTCCCCTCCCCAGAAAAACCCCCAACAACTCAAAAAGACCATATTTGCAGTTGGGAAGCAGGTATGGCCTGTCCACTGTGATTTGGTGTGGTAAGTTCGCAGGCACTCACACACCTGTGTCTGCATGCCCGGTAGACGCTGGGAAAGGGAACCCGGTGGCTGCTGCCTTGGTTGTGTGGGGTCTTGTGTGCAAGAGCGTCTTGTGTCATTGAGACTGGGAGACTTCTGGAGGGGACGAGTCCAGCTAATTTGTGAGATGGCATGAAGAACATAATACACTAAGAAAGCAAAAGGTCTTTAAAGGCATGGGTAAGAAAGAAAAGGCCCAAATAAATATTACAACAGACTTTGTAACTTGTCTTTAATAGAGAGTAGCTACACTAGATGGAAAAAATGATGAACTAAAAGAGTTGAATAGAAATTTCAAAAAAATTCAAAAAGACAAATTAAAGCTTTTTCATGAAATATGCAAAGACCTGGAGCTAGAGAATGGAGAGAATAGAATATGTTAGCATAACTCAAGCTGAAGGAAATGAAGCAAACATACAAGCCTTGAGTTGAAATATTGAAGGAGTCTATGATCCAAATGCTGAATGATTCAAGAAGCATAAAAGAATGATAGAATTCATAGAATTATTGCAACAATAACAACATTGCAACACTGGCCAATATCCAAACATTTCAAAGCATAGCACACAATCAAGAACTATATACATGCCTGTCTTTAGACCATTATAAAGGCCCTTTGCCTCCATGTTCTTTCCTCTATTTCCTTTCACTTTCGTCATATTTGGCCTTCATTCAGGTTTTGGTAATTCCTCTCGGACACCTTGCCTTTGATTGAGCCCCTCCAATCATCCTATGTCCTCCTCATCCATCAATTTATTATTCCCTTGTCCCTGGGTTTGTTGGCACCCCTCTTCTTTCCCCCCATATCCCCTTCTCCTATGTCCTTCCTGAACCATCAGTCCCATTGTTCTCTCCTTCTCATTGTTCATCCTGCGTATTTTGTCCAGATAGACATGCATAGACAATAAAATGTCCCCAATCAAAGCAAAGCATAGCAACAAAAAAGATGAAAATAAATCAACAGAAGCTACTATAACAAAATAAAGGAAGAAATAAAAAAACAAAGCCAGCGGCAAAATATGAGAAGTCCTTAAGCAGTTCCAGGTCTGTCCATTGACCTTTATGAATGCTTCCCATTGAGTCGGCTGCAGTGCCATGCCCTGACTCCAATATTCACCTGTGGCATTCCTCAGGGACTTTGTTGCTTTGCTCCCCTGGCTGCTCTGCTTTATACCCTTAGTGTTTCGCCCTGGTGTGGTGGGGTAAGATAAGGCACGTCTCCCATATCGTGTCCCCAGTGTTGTCCCCCTTTGTGCTATGTGCTAGGGAGGGAGGTTGTCATGTCTTCTGACAGGGCTGGATCTGTGATCCTCTCTGTGCCTTGGCTGTTCTGAGATGGACTATTGTCCTCAGTGCTTGGAAGGCCAGAGTGTGTTATACTCTTTCTCCTTCCCTCTAAGTTTGCTCTTTATCATATGTGCTCTACTTCCTGAGCTACAGCTTCAATGCTGTCCTGCTCTGGGATGAGGACCCATGTTTGGAATTGAGGGCTGGTCCTGCAGACCTGGCTATTGGTTTCCTGCTTCATGCCGAAATGTTGTATTCATGTCTTGGTGTGACAGTTTGAAGTCTAGTCCCTCTCTCCTCTTGTGGAGATAAAAGCAGCACGTACCCCTTGGATTGGTTAGTTCCTATTCCCCAACTACTCCTGTCTACATATGTTTTCTCCCTCCTTATTATATGGCTGCCCTATGTATCCCTGGGTTGGGCTTGTGGGTTTGGCATATATATATATATATATATATATATATATATATATACACACACACACACAACAGGGGGATATATCTATGTACACATATTTTTTATAGAGAATTATGATAGCAGATGGACATTGGGTCTCTACTCAAGTACTCCCTCAATGCAAAAACAGTTTGTTCTACTAACATGACACTGTGATATTCACTCTCCCTGACATGATTGCTAAAGACAAAATGGGTGCATAAGCAAATGTCATGAAGAAAGATGATGGTGTCCATCTATCAACAGATATAGCTTCTGGGGTCTTAAAGGCTTGACGATAAACAAGTGTCTATCTAGTTGAGGAGAAACAAAGCCCACATGGAAGAATCACACCAGCCTGTGTGATTGTGAGGTGTTGATGGAATCAGGAATCAGGCATCAAAGAACAAAAAATCATATCACTATAAATGAGGGGGAGTGCAGATTGGGGACCCAAAGCCCATCAATTGGTGAAACAACAGCTCCTTACAGAGGGGTTTCAGGAAGGAGACAAGCTGGTGAAGGTACAGTGTAGGAACGATGAAACATACAACTTTCCTTTAGTTCTTTAATGCTTTCTTCCCCCCACTATCATGATTCCAATTCTACTCCATAAATCCAACTAGATTAGAGGATGTACAATGAAACAGACAGAAACCAGAAATATGGGGGATTCAGAGCAGATGATCCCTTTAGGACCCATCGTCAAAGTGGTGATACTGGGGGGGTGGGAGGGTGGGGGAGGAGAGGTGGGGTAGAAAGTGGGACCCAATTACAAAGATCTACATATAACCCCCTCCCTGGGAGATGGACAACAGATAAGTGCATGAAGGGAGACATCAGATGGTGTAAGACATGACAAAATAATACTGATTTATAAATTTATAAATTATCAAGTGGTTATGAGGGCGGGGGGCAGGGAGGCAGGGGGAAAATGAGGAGCTGGTACCAAAGGCTCAAATAAAAAAATGTTTTGAGAATGATGATTGCAACAAATGTACAAATGAGCTTGACATAATGGATGGATGGATTGTGATGAGTTGTATGAGCCCCCATTAAAATTAATAAATAATAATACATGCTGAAAACGATAATACTTTTTAACATATTAATTTTTTTCATTTATTCAGTGCTCTTGTCAAGGCAGGAAACGTAGTAGTAGTAATTGGTTGATTTTTATGCTGTCTGCCATTTTCTTTAATCAGTCCAATTATAAATCCCCTTTATATCCACAAAGATATCCTCCAATTGTGGTTTAATTTCTGTTTTTGTTATATGATTAAATATTTCCTGGTTCTTTAATTTCAATGAGAAGTTAGTGAGGTACTGTTATGTCCAAAATTTCTGGAAGGTTATCTACAAAACAGGAAGCAAGTATCTAAGAAATCTGTCAAGCCTCCTTTCAAATGAAAACTATTCATTGACATTTCTGACCTTTCAAATTTCCAAAGAAATGGAAAGTTGATTGCAAGCTCCAAAGAGCAGGCATTTCTGACAAAATGTATGCTTTTAATCGCATTGAATTTTGATTTTCCATTTTTACTGTGTGGTAGGAAGAAGTGAGATTTGAGCCTCTCATTGACTATTGGATACAGAAATTCTTCCACTTTCCTGTAATTGGATCTTCATAGCAAAGTTTAATCATTACGGTAATAGCAGTTGTTAAATCTGACAAGTGCATAACTTAAAACAAGTAGCAATAGTCTTTGAGATATCTAAGTTATAGATTCTGCTTATGTACCATCTCATGATTTAAAAAAGAACTGTAGAAATTGTGATTTCTCTGAGGTGGAAGAAAACTGTAGCTCAAGGTCACTGAGAATCCTGGCTTCTTTACTCTTCTGTGAGGAGTCATAATACTGTTATTTTAATTCATAGGAAACAGGAAATCTAGATTGTTTCTCTAGAGTCCTGTGCTAAGAACACAAGACAGGAAATATTAAGCCTTGAATGATAGTCATAAAAATAAAACATTTCCTGTGAGTTTTGCTTTGAGTCTCTTAGAAGAGAGCTGTTGGTTCATTTTCTTTTTTTGTTTTGAAATTCCCTTTTCACCCACAGAAACATTTCATTTCCCTGACAGGATTGAGTGATTTTGCGGGGTCTCCATGATCTCTGCTCATGTTAAGGATCATTTTTATTCTTCAACAAAAGAATTCTTTTGAGATATCACGGTTGGAGCTTGACCTTGCAAATAGGAGAAATGAACTTCGTAGTTTCCCCAGCCTCTTAATCTTAGGTCTAGGGTCTCATTTTGAGCTTAAATGAGCACCAAATTGCTTCAAGTCCAGTGATGTATGACCTTCTAAATACCATTGGTCACAGGATCAATGGAGGTGACAGACTAAGTATGGCTCCTGCAGTGTTTATTTTTCACTTTAAGGCCACATAATTCTTTCAAGATGAAAAATCCCTTCCTCCATACCCAAAATAAAGGAAACTTCAACAGATAGATCTGATGGCTTGAGAATAGTACTTGCCTTACTATTATCACTTATTTGGTCTTTTTCTTTCTGTTTTTTATTATGTTTTCATTTTCACCCCCACCACCACACCGCATGTCTTCTGACATCTGTTTTTGAGATTCTGAATGAGAAAGAGAGCATAGGATTCCAGTTCATGTTATTTTCTTCAAAGAATCATCAGCTTGCATTTGAAAGCAGGTATGCAGTCAGTGAGCGCTGCTGTTTCCTTTCTATTTCCCAACAAAGAAAAATTTCTTTGTGTTTTTCTGCCAGACCCACACTGATCAGATAGGTGGTTGCTGTCCAGTTCCAGGGGAACTGTATGGACAGCATCTGGTTGTCTTGATTTTATAAAGAAAAGAAATGCTCAGATTTTTAATTCCACTCAGGCCCTCAAGCAATGTATGGTTCTCATAGATAAGCTTTGAGGAGACAAGCAGATTTCTCCAAGGGTGGATTATAGGGAGAAAGGGAATAAGAATATTAAGTATTAAAATGCATGTATTTAATTTATTCTTGCAAAGAGAATATACCAAGATTTGCAGTGATGTCTCTAGGTTTACTGTCACATAGGCAGGTAATTCATTCATTGCCTCTCCCATACCACACTATAGAGAATACTTAGCAATTTGTTATTTACTTAGTCATAGAAAAATATGTGTGATAAATATACTTGTAAACTGCTTAGATATTTCTTACATTCTATAAATACCAATAGCAAATGTGGTTCTGTAAATTCTTTGCATGTTAGAATTATAATGTTATTAGCGACAACATTTTTGGTAGCTGAGTAAATGTCTGTTAATTTTTTTTTCTTTTTTTCCTTTAGTTTCTGCTTCATTCTCAAAAGAGTTTTTGATATCGGTTGACATATACTGCCTATCACAGTTTTATAGTTGAAACACCAGAAATTTGACAAATTAATAGCAGCTATAAAAACACAGACAGCAGCAACAGCTACACTGCATCCTTATAGCACATGCAGAAGAGAGGTGATATTATAGAAATTAAAGCACTGTTGTAATTGGGAAATAATGACAGCTGTAATAAATATTTAAAGCTAACAAAATACCGTAAATTATCACTGAGTGTTAGTTTTACAGGCACATATTATATGAGAATGCTTCCAAAAGTTTATCAAAAAATTTCATTATATTTCAATTCTGTTTTCCCATGATCTTTTGACACCCCTTTCTATGGGTGAGTAAACAAAAATGGTTTTGTTGTTATAACTAACTACAGAAGTATTTTCAGAAAAATTAGGAAGTTTTTGCTGAAACTCTACACAAACATTGTATAGACAGTCATTTTGGTGTCTCTGTCTCTGACAGCGTCATGTATTATGGTCCCTTTGACTCACTGGGTGTTGCTCGTGGTTTGCACTTGAATACTCACCTAGAGTAGGATATTTGGAAGCACTGTCAGTTTCAAGTTCAAGTGCTGATCACAAGGTCTGAGGTTCAAACCCACCAGCTACTCTGAGGGGAAAAAATGAGGCTGATTCCTGTAAGCAATTGCAGTGTTGGGAGCCTGAGAGGGGGCTGTTGTGAGTCATACTTGATGGCAGAGGTACTAAACTAATGGTTGCCTGTTCAAACCCACCCAGCAGGGCCATGGGAGAAAGACATCCTGTAAAGATTATAGCCAAGAAATCCCAGTGGAGCAGTTTACTGTGTAACATCTAGAATCAATATGTTATTATGTCATAATTTACTCAACAGCAAAAAATTTTTTTCTTTGTGGTCCATTTTAGTTTGAATATAAATCTAGGTGAGCTGCCTCTTCCTAGACAAACTTCGGCTCTCCATTTGCACCTGAGTGAAGCCTAGCATACATAGTAGAGGTCAGTTATCAACAGATGTTTGATTAATTCCTCAAGTTGTGGTTGTCATGGTTCTCAGGGAATGCAGACCACAACTACTAACTATCACTGTTCACTAGACATCGTTTCTGTGGCCTGAAATCAAAGACTCTGGCTGATGTAAGTTGTATTCAGTATGTAAATCTCTTCTGCATTTTAAAAATTAGAATCATGCCTACCCTGTATTAGTCTGGGTAGACTAGAGAATTCATAAACACAAATTCATAAACACAACTATGTGTATAAGAGAGAGTTTTATATAAAGGGTAATTGTAAATTAAGAAAGTATCCCAACTCAGTACAGCCCATGCCTATAAGTCCAATATTATCCCATATGCCCAATACTAATCTATAAAGTCCTCTTTAGACTCAAAAAAACACATGCAATGACATTGAGTGCAAGACAATTACAGGCCAGTGGCTAGAAAGTCTTTGGATCCAGTAACATTGTTAGCATCTCAGTGCAGGCAGGCGTCCCCATGTGGCTCCTTAAGTTCCCCAAGCATGGAGTCTATCAGCAGAGTGCCATGTGTCTTGTCAGTAGATTGTGTCTCAGGGATTTAGCAGAGAGGGAGAGAGAGAGAGAGAGAGAGAGACTCTCCAGCCTCCAAGGAGGAACTTCAGGAATTCCAAGAATTCCACAAAAGGCCTAATTGGTTATGATCTGATTGATAGAGTAGGTTCTCCACTTCTTCACTCTTAATCCTCTCAAGTCCAGTCCCAAACTGACACCACATTATGTAACTACCACATACCCTGACAGAGCAAGGTGGGGATCCTGGGCAATTGCAATGAGCTAGCACAAAAAGGAGTTTGCCACAAAGCCCATCAGGCCACCCTCTGCTTGCAATGCTTTCTTGAAGTGATGCCATTTTGAGTCCTTCTAAGACCACCTTGCCCCTAAGAAGGTGACCCGGCAGGCTGGGTTCATGGCGGAATGCCAAGTTCAAAAAACAGAGAGAATAGAAACAGAATCTGAACTTCTA
Source organism: Nesogale talazaci (assembly GCA_004026705.1). NCBI lineage: Eukaryota > Metazoa > Chordata > Mammalia > Afrosoricida > Tenrecidae > Nesogale > Nesogale talazaci. The sequence continues at coordinate 5,029 of PVJH01011175.1, read as the reverse complement.
TTGAGGAAACTGGCAGGGAGAAGAAGAGGTGTGAGGAAACGGGAGGAATCATCTGCAGAGAGTCAGAGAGGGTTGGGGGAAGGGAGGTGGATCAGCAATTATCTTCAATAAATATCCGCTTTTCATTCCCTCTGTCACAGCTGGGAGTGTGAGCTTCGTGTTACTGCATGCACATCCATTCTCTATGCTTCTCCTAGCAGAGAGGGAATGGCAATCTCATTGCTGCCTGCATTATGCCCAAGGGTAACCTGGTTCATTTCACTTAGCACTTGTCCCTTTCTTTTCTGCTTCCCACTTTTCTTTCCTTCCTTCTTCCTTGTCAACTGAAATAACGTCCGCCCCCTAATTATTTAATAAGAAGCATCACACCACCCTCAGTTCTTATAATCCTACCTATCTCTCTCGTCAAAAGAAGAGCTAAAACTTACGATTAGTATTGTTATCATTATTCTTGCCTTGATGCTTTTTGCCAAGAGGAAACTCCATAAGGGGCACAGTGGAGATGATTACATGTACATCGGAATGTAAGTGTTCTTACGTCCATGCCAAGGCCTCTCCACTAACCAGCTTGTGACTTTGGGAAAGTAATGTCTCTTTGAAACAATTTTTGCACCTGTAAAACATGGATGATTATAATAGGACTATGCTGTGACATTTAAATGATATAAAAGCACAGCATAGGTGAGGTACATAGTAAGTTTTCCATGAATATACAAGAGCGCTACAAAAAGTTCTTGAAAAAATCCCATTGTCTTATAATTCCATTTTTCCATGCACTTTTTGAAGCCTCCTTGCAGTTGCTCTGTAAGGGTGGGGGGAGAGTCTTGGAAACTCACAGGGACAGTTCTATCCAATCCTAAAGGACTGCTGTGGATCAGAATTGACTTCTTGATGGTGGTGAGTCTTGTTTGGTTTTGTATTTGCTCTTATTATATTGGTTGCTGCCAACACAAATGCGGCACAAAACACTAGCAACTGACTTATATTACACAGCTAACTTAGAAAAGATGAAGAACTAGATTGGAAAAATAATGAAGCATTCAGAGAATTTAAGAGTCTACTGGTAACTCTGGGCCAAGAAAAAGCATAGGGTTGAGATGGACCCTCAGAAGCAAGAGTTCCTAGGTACTGCCCTGTGACAGTCACCAACCTGTATTCTCAGTTCCTCTTCTGAAATGCACAGTGTTAAATTATCAAGTGGTGGGAAAAGGACAAAAGAGACCCCCAGACTGTGTCACACAGGTGATCACTTTCTGTCCAGTCATTGGTTTAGTCTTTTGAAAATGTCTGAACTTTGCATCCCATTTCCTGATTATCCACGATGAAATCAGTGTTCATAAGTGGCAAATCTCAGGATGATCTTGGAAAGAGAGAGCTGTGCAAAGCCCGGCTCCATGTAAATCCTAGTTCAGGGCCGCGTCCCACTAGAGACAAGTGATTTTATTAGCCTTGAGATTATGGTATGAAAATTCAGAAAGCTATGGATTGTTTTTGATCCCAAAAGACTTGACCAAAAAAATCTCCATATTTTCTCCCTCAGACTGCTAAGCAGTACTGCCTATTGTTGAAAGAACCTGATTTTCAATTATGTTGCTTCAAATATAGTATGTACACTGGCCAGAGGAAATTTGGATGAAGAGGGCAGACTTGTTGAAAGGAGAAAAAAGTATACTGTTTTGGTATTATTAAATGATTGAGTGGATTATTTTAGTTATTATTATCTTGTTTAGAGGCTTTTAGGAGGCAATCTGCAACTAAATTATCACCTTTTGAAGCAAAGATACACTGAGGCTATTCTTGGAAATATCGCACTAATGGCTTATTGAGTTAAACACAATTTGAAAAGTGTAGAGAGTTCAGTGTCTAGCACATAGAGTGATGGTGATGATGGTAGTTAATATGAAGAATTTATTCATTGTTAATATGAAGAGTTTATTCTGTGCTTGGTACAATTTATTATGTGTAGAAACTCATTTCTTTCTATGAGTAGCTACTATTTTTATCATCTTCATTTTACAGGTGAGGCACAGAGAGGTGAGTTGGTACAGTCAAGATTGTATAGTAAGTTTGTTGCAGAGATAGATGGAAGTGCGTGTCATCTAAGGCTAGAATTCAGGCTATCAGCTAGCACAGTGATTTTTTTTGTGTGAGAAATGGAAGAAAGTAACAATTATATGATCATATAAGATGTATATCATGTCAATTTATGTCACTGTATATCATGCATTATTTTGCCTGTTCCTCTTAACACACTTTTGAACTTTATACCTATTCCACAGAGAAGTAAATAGAGTTACTTAATGTTTTAAAATTATTCACAATGGAGCACAGAAGGCTTAGGGTTCAAACCCTGGTGTCTTAGATTCCATAGCCTGTGTTTTTTGCTTTTGTTTCCCCGACCCCCAATCAGAGCACACAGTTTTTCAAATAATACTGATTGAAATGTTTCTTTAACTCCTTTAAATGTTCTCTATGTTATATTCTGATGTGTTTGCTATATTAATATGCTAAGTTAGTGATAAATGAAGAATTTCCTGAAACAAACAGAAATGATAGCACAATGTAACAAAAATCTCTGCAACATGACAAAAGCAGTAAACAGAGAACAATTTATAGCAATCATTGCACACATGAGAAGAGACTAAAAAACTAAAATCAACTCCTTAATACACCTTCAACAACTAGAGCAAGGGTAACAACATAAACCCTCCAACAATAGAAGAGAATAAATCATAAAAATCAGATTGTAATTAACAAACTGGAAAACAGAACAACAATGAAAATATCAACAAGACCAAATGTTGAAAGGATCAACAAAATTAACAATGACTAGCAAAATTAACAAATTAAAGGAAAATGCAAATATCTAGAATTAAGGCCAAAAATGACAAAGCCACAACAGACTAAAACCAAATAAAAATATCACACTATCATGAAAGGTTGTACTCCAATAAGTTGGATAACCTAGAAGTGGATAAATACCTAGGTATACATTATATACCCAAATTAACAGATACAGAAGTCAAAAACCTTAATGGATCCATGACAAAAGAAGAAATAAAGAAAACTATCAAGAAAATTCCAACGACAACAACAACACCAGCAGCAAAACCCCAGGACCAGATGGCTTCATAGGGTTTTTTTTTTAACCAAGCTTCAATAAAGAACTATCACCAATTTTGCATAAATGACTCCATAATACAGAAAATGGCAAGAAACCCCCAACCTCATTCTACTATAGCAAGCAGAGTCTCAGTACCAAAGCCAGGCAAAGACCCCACAAAGACAGACCACTGCAGACCAATATCTGTCATGTATATAGATGCAACAATTCTGAAAAACTTTCTGGTCATTAGAATCTAACAACTTGTCAAAAACGTAATTCATCACAACTAAGTAGGATGGATGCCAGGATGGTTCAACATTAGGAAAAATAATGAAAAAAAGTAATGAATGTAATACCCTACATAAAAAGACAAAGAGTAAAAACCATACGATAATATCAATAGGCAGAGATAGGGTATTTAACAATAGCCAACACCCATTTCTAATAAAAATACTCCATAAAATAGAAATAGAAGGGAATTCCTTCTGTAATCAAGGCCATAAACAGAAATCAAATGGCTAACATTATGATCTGTAGGAAAAAGCTGAGAATGGGAACCAGAAAAGGGCGCCCTTTGTCGACAGAAAGCTGCCTGCTTTGATCATTCTTCCTGTGAGTGACTGATCTTTTGGCTGGCAGAGCAACACTTCATGCAGTGTGCCACATCACGTTGTTGAGCCTTAAGACAAAGTGACTGTTCAGGTGCCACTGAGCCGGCATTAACCCACAGCAGTAAGGAACCATCATGACCATAGGGTTCTCATCGTCTGTTCCGTGGACTCATTCTTCCTTCTCTGTATTAGCCTGGACGCTCATCTGACATATGCTCAGAGTCGTAACAGTAACCAAACTTAATTTTTCAGAAAATGGTAGAATTGAAATGCCTGAGATGTTCTTTTCTTCTAGCATGGCCTTGCTCCTGAGGAGTGATTGTTCCAAGTTGGTTTATTTCTACCTGATCTTTGTCCACGTCACTATCTACTCTCACATTGTTCTTGTTGTTAGGCACCATTGAAGCTCTTCTGACCCATAGTGACCCTATGCAAAAGAGAAGGAAACACTGTCCAGTCCCTATAGCTGTTTCTATGCATCCATGATGTCAACCCTTCTCATTGAGGGCCTTCTTCCTTTTCGCTACTTTTCCACTTCACCAAGCATGATGTCTTTCTCCAGGAACTGATCTCTCCTGACAATATGAGGGGGTCCCCCCCACCCCAAACCAGAAAGAGTTTCTCTGGGTGAAACTTTTGTAGTACACATTTTTCCCTCTAGGCAAGCATAGAACAATTCACTCTAAGTTAGTGTACCCAGTGGTGTCACCCGGAAAGTTCTCTCTGATTGCAGTAAACTTTTTTGTAAAAGCAATTTTGCTCAAACCACGGTTCTGTAATGGCCAATTTAAATGAATAGCTTTCGGCTGTGAAATTTTGTTTCCTGCTCTGGAAAAATGCCGCAGAAACGATTGTGATATTGAACACTGTTGGGCGCCAGTTAAGAGGCTATTTCAGACATCCAGATGAGAGTCATAGTAACTGAGTTTTTTGACGTCCTGGGAATCTTCATTTGCTGATGGGAAACTTTGAAGTTTCTCTAAACCTTTTCCTGGCAGTAGTTAGGAAATTTATTTGAATTGCAAACTTATTTATCCATGCACTGCTTGAAGCCTTCCAATATCTCCATAGACTTCCTAGGATAAAGACAAAATTACAAATTGGGATAAATTCAGATTTTAATTTGTAAGTAGAAAGCACCTTACACCAAGTTAACTTAAGTAAAGTGAAAATATTATTGAGTAAATCTATCCAATAATTAAGGCTAGGGTGGACAGGTAGGTTTATATTTTCTAACTTTAAAATTATGATTTGGGTGATGATTTGTAGAACAAATCAGCTTTCTTTTTCTTTTTCTTTTTCTTTTTTTTTT
>PVJH01011174.1:42725-70199 GCA_004026705.1 Nesogale talazaci | reverse complement strand
ACCCTGTCTTCTGTGGGTGCACTGCATGATGGCTAGCAGCGTGCCTGGCGTTGGACCACTCGTGGCCAATAGAGCCTCCTTCCCCCAGTATAATGACCGCCCCTGTCTCCTGCCACTGTCTATTGTTCCCAAGAGGGCAAGGTCACTCCCGGCTGAGAAACACAGTGCAAATCCGTCCCTCCTACTCTTTCAAGCCCTTCGTTCCCGTTGTTGATTTTGCTGGCCCAAGTCTCAGAGAGCGTCCGAGGAGGGTTAAGCACCAGGGCTGCTGCCTATGCCTGAGTACGCCCCCAACCCCACCTCGGTTCAACTCCCTGCCCTCGCACACAACCACTATGCCACCAGGGCTCAGCCCCCCCCCCCCCCATGTGCCTTTTATGTTGCTAAAAACAGATATTTGCAATGGATAGGTGGTTGGCCTCGTAGAATTCTTTCACCTTATCTCAAGTCATTGCTATTCCCATGGCCATATTTTCCAACTACTGATCCTTCTCTCTTTTTTTTAATTGAAAAAGTTTATATTTAGCATTAGCCAGCTGGGCTCAGTTTAGATGATTCCAATTTTGTTGGCAACATCTAAAGCGTCATTTCTCACCATCAGGCCTGATCAAGGTATTGACCTTGGCTACGTCAATGTCGTAGAGTTTCTTCACAGCCTGTTTGATCTGGCATTTGTTGGCTTTGACATCCACAATGGACACCAGTGTGCTGTTCTCTTCCATCTCCTTCATGGCAGACTCTGTGGTCACGGGGAACTTGATGATGGCATAATGGTCCAGCTTGTTTCTCCTGGGGGCGCTCTTCCGGGGGTATTGGGGCTACCTTCTAAGTCTCAGGGTCTTCGGCCGCCGGAAGGTGGGTGATGTGTGGATCTTCTTCTTTTTGTGGCTGTGGACGACTTTCAGCTCAGCCTTCTTGGCTTTTAAAGCCTTTGCTTGGGCTCCCTTTTTGGGAGGGGCAGGAGCTTCCTTCTTTTCCCTCGGCGCCATCTTCATAAAAAGGGTCTCCTGAGTCCGTTCTCACGGGCTTATCCTTCTCCTTTTGTTTGTTTCTGTTTCCAACTTTCACACTCCAAATCACCAATAGTTATCAATGTGTCTTGCCACATGTTTAATCAGTTTCAAACTAGAGAGGTTGATAAAAATGCCCATTTCTTGATCTGTCACAGTAAGGGGTGGTGTGCTGTAGGAAGTGGTCTTGCAGGCTTGTGGATACTAACCCATCACTGACAGCGACTGCTTCGGGGTAGTCTTGAAATGTCCATTCCGACAACGACAGTGAAGCCATTCCTTTTCAATTGGAGACTCCTGGGTTAGTAGACCATTCCTTTGTCTGATTCAGCACGGCCATTTCAGCTCGCTAGCACCTGCGATATCGATCTTTGGGGGCTACTGAGTGCCTTTCGGCCCGAGGGGCCGTCATCCAGCACGGTGTTCAGCTGCTCTTCAGAAGATTTCCTCCTGGCCAGTTTTTTCAGCCGTCGACTGCCCAGCCTTTGAGTCCCTTCTGGCCTGGAAGCTCTGCCGAAACCACGTATGACCCTGTGGCATTCGAAGTGCCGGTGGCATCACGCTCAGCAGCACAGCAATCTGGAGACCACCACAGTGCTTCAAATGGACACGTTCCCGTGGACCCTAAGAAAGTCAAAACACCCCCCTGTGAGGCAAGGGGCTGCCCCGGGCACATCAGCGGCAAAAGACCCTTGGACGTGTTGAAAGCAGTCATGTCACATTGAGGACGAAGGTGCCCCCCACCTAAGCCAGGGTATTTCCGGTTGCTCCATCTGTAGGCATAAGCTGGACGATGAAGAAGGAAAAGCAAGAAACAGCTGACCATTCGCCTGATGGTGTCGATGAATAACACCTCAGGTGACCAGAAGAACAAGCTTATCTGAGTTGGAAGAAGTGTAGCCAGAGCGTTCCGTCGAAGAGGGTAGCATGATATCGCCTCACACCTTGGCGAGTGTTGTCAGTAGGGACCAGCCCCTGCATAAGAACGTCATGTTTGGGTGAGGCAAAGGGTCAGGAAAAAGGAGGAAGACCTCTCACTCGATAAGCGTGGCAGCAGCAATGGACTCAGACAGAAACAGCGATGAGGGTGGGCAGAACTGGCAGGCAGTGTCGCCGCCCTCTGTGGGAGGGCGGGTTCTGAGTGGGCACTGGTTCCCTGTCACCGAACCGCAGGCAGAGTCAGTGGGGCTGACACTGAGAAAGCCTGTCGACAAGACCAGCCCGTTGTAGGGAGACCACAGCCAGCGGCCTGCCCACGGCAGAGAGGCACGAGGGCATGGAGGGCCGGGGTGGGCCGGGCTCCAGAGAGGCAGGAGGGGGTTGACGGGGCCATACCTGGAGAGAGCGTCTGTAAACAAAGGTGTGGGTTCTAGAAGTGGCTGTGCTCGGGACTACACGGAGGGCGGGGCCTGGCGATGATGACGGGGTCGGGCCAGTGGTCTCCAGCGCGTCAACAGGCATTTGGGGACCTATTTGCCGGACACATGTTGACTGAGTACCTACTGTGTGGGAGGGACAGGGACACCAGAAGCCTGAGCCAGTGGTCTGTGGTGGCCTTCCATGCTGATGCCGGGGCACAGGAAAGCCTGCGCCTGGGGCTCTGTGTATTCACAGGTGCTCTTGAGGAAAGGCAGCCCCAGATGAGACTCACCAGGGAGCAAAGTGGTGGGAGCGAGGGGTGGAGGCCTGGGAGGGTCTGTTTCTGCGTAGGGGTGCAGGGGGTGCGGTGGAGCACATCCCTCAGGAATGGAGGAGGGTGGGGTGAAGTTTGTAGGTAGAGCAGTCAGCTGGTCCAAGAGGACACATCAGACAGCATGTCCTTCTATAAAGGAAAAGTCGAACAGGTCAGGTTATCTATCAACTCTGTGCAGGAGCAAGGGGCTTGAAACCCCACCCCCACCCCACCCCACCCCCAGTTCTTTCGGGAGACCTGGCCCGTGGAAGGAGGGAGCGAAAATCTTTCTGGAAAAGCAGTTACTTCTCTCCAGGCTACAGGAAGGGTGCTCGTAGAGCGAGAATATATTCCTAATCACAGCTTATATACATTTAGGGATGTTCAGGTCCCCTGATTCCAGTAACCATATACATAGCAGGAAGGGACTGAATAGATAGGCATATGTGGGACAGGAAGGAGACGAGCTAAGGGGTGTACACGCAGGGAGTAGGCCCCACCTAGGGTGGGACAGATTTAGGGACTGTTTTAGACTGATAGCCCTCAGTTGACCTCCGAGTGCCCAGTCACTTGCCACATGCTCCAAGCAGCATCTTAGGTTTGGCATATATTGGGGCGATAACCTGGGGAAAGGAAACCTTCCTGTACCCCAGACTTGAGGGAAATGCTGTGGAAAAGTGAGTTTTCTGGCTGCCACAGCCAGAGGGATTATTTTCGGGACCTGCCGGAGCAAAGCTCTGAAGAACTCAGGGGAAGGGGTGTAGCTGTGACCAGTTTAGCTTTGCTGGGGTGAGGTACCGAGCTTGGGCCCACCTCTTGTGTCCATGGTGGCCTCGGGTTGCTGTCACCTGAGACCGTTTTGTTTGTGCAGAGGTTAGGGATTCCCTCTTCCCCTCCATTCCTCACCTGCCTTACAAGGCCGGCAGGGAAATGCATGGTGGGTGGTAGTGTGTCATCTCTGGAGACACTGCCTCCTGGAGCTGCTGAGTCCCATGGAGGAGTTGACACCAGAGGCAGTGACACTTTGGTCAGGCTGTCACAGTTGCTTCTCCGAGCAGTGCCGGATACGGTGAGTCTCCAGGTTCAGGCCCAGCTGAGAGGCCTTGGGTGAGTTGAGGGAGCACATGCCTGGCTTATGCAGGTCAGGACCTGGGGCACTTGACAGAAACCCAACACAGCAGAAGCACATGCACACACACGTCACTTGCCCATTGGTCTCTGGCCTTGGGCACAGCTGCTTTCCCAGTTCTCCGTCAGTGGGCTGTGTAGTCATCTGCATGGGTGCAGTTACCGCGGGCAGCTTAGCTCCCTCACTAAGACTCGCTCCGTGGGAGACTCTTGGGTTTGGGTGGTCTGGTGGAAAGCAGGACTTGGGGCTCTGTCTGCAAGGTGGGGAACTGGCTGGTGTGGACCAGAATGCTTGTGCTCCTCAGTCCCTTCAAGGCCCTGCCCTGCCCTGCTAGCCCAGCACAAGGGTAAATGCTGGCACCAGCACTTCCTGCCAATTTTGTGGCATGAGCCTAACAGATTCTGCCTGGCGCCTTTCCTGTCCCCTACGGAATCACTGTGACCAGGGCTTGGCTCAGGGGTGGGATGGGTCAAAGTGGGACCAGTGATTCTCTGCAGCAAAGTGTGTGTGTGTGTGTGTGTGTGTGTGTGTGTGTGTGTGTGTGTAGGGGGGAGTCCCCCAAAGAAAGAGAAAGTAAACAAGTGGAAACACCCTCAGCTAGACACTTTCCAGGCCACCAGTTCCCACTGCCTATCTCCATGGAACCCATCCTGACTCCCAGGGGCCCGGTGCAGTCTGAGTCATGGCGCCCCACTGCTGAGTGTGCTGTGGCTGTTTTCTGCAATACATCCCAGGCCTGTCTTCTCCCCAAGCTCCTTGGCCAGTGGTGCCCCCAGGCTCCACTACTATGGGTTGCAGTTTTCTTCACTCCCCTCCCCCTGGTGGAAGAACTTCTGGGAAATGTTTGGCAACGGCCCTTTTAATGGGGGCTTTGAATTGCAACTGACAGAGGCAGGGGGCTCTGTGGTGGGGGAACAGCGGGAAGGCTGGCCCCGAGCTGACCACAGTATGCCCTGCAGATGGGAAGGTCCGGTTGGCGACCCTGGAGCTGAGCTGCCTGCTCCTGAAGCAGCAGGTCCTAGCCAGCTGCAGCTGCATCATCAAGGACGTGCACCTGGCCTGCCTGGAGGTGAGGCCTCTCTCTCTGCCTGGGTGTCCCAGGGGTAGGGGTGGGGGGCAGAGGGGGGGAACAGCACTAGAGGCCTGGGATGGAATTTCCTGCCATGGAGGTCGTGTTACTCCCTGTAGACTAGAGAAACAAATTCATAGACACGCATATGGATATAAGGGAAAGGTTTATATGCAAGAGGAATGAAACATTGAGTTTCCCAACCCAGCCTAGTCCAAAGTCATAAGTCCCATATTAGCCCATATGTCCGATACCAGTCTATAAAGTCTCTTTCCGACTCACAAGGTGTGTGCAATGACACCAGGACAATCACAGGCCAGTGGGTGCAGAGTCTTGTGTATCCAGCTGGGGTAGAAGCATCTCGGCACTGGCAGGAGTCTCTCTGTGGCTTCTCCAGCCCCAGAGGTCTGGTCCCATCAGGGCAAGCCCATGTGGCTTCTCCTCCAGCTCCTCCAGTCTCCAGGAATCAGGATCGATCAGCATGCTGTCATCTCATCTTGTCAGTAGTTCATCCCCACGAGAGTGAGTTGTCTCTCTTCTCCAAATGGGAAATAACGCGTAACTTCCCAGAATTCTCAGGGGAAAACCATGCCCACACAGAGGTCTCATTGGCTATCTCCATATTGACAGGCTAGACTCCACCCCTAGACTCCCAATCATGAAATTGACACACGAGTACATGACTGCCACAGAGGTTTATTTGAAACCCCCCCTGACTACTGACCTGCCATGGCTTCTCTCAGTTATGTGGCTTCTATGTTTGACTGCAGGATTTTTCTTTTAGACACACTAAATAGTATGTGTCAGGTTTTCAGTTGCTGTTTTGTTTTTCCTCTGGTTTTCCATGTGCATGTTAGAAAATGGAGACCATACAGATGAGTGACATGCAACAAATATAGTTAGTGAATTGGAGTGGGTCTTTCTCTGCATTTATCTGCCCCAGGGGCTCGGGAAAGTTTGTGGACAATAGAATTAGCAAATTCTAATGGAATTTTCCCATTCACTCTGTCAAGCCCCCTTGTACATGCTCACATCCAGTTTGTGAGCACATATATATGCATATACATAGTGTGTATGTGGGTGTATATCCACACACAGAGAAGTGTATTGGTGTTTTGTATGTGTACACGAATTTAAAGATATACAAGGATACACATACACAAATGGCATTTTCTGTGTGTGAAAATAGCGTGACGGTGGCCACCTTGCACAGCGCGTTCCTGCCCTGTGCCGTGGGCTTTCACAGTCCCCCACTCTGGTCACATGATCTGTTTGTCCTTTACCCCTCAACACTGCGCGCACTGTCCTTCGCCCCAGCACACCACGCCGCCAGCCAGCGTTTGTCTGATCTGGAGTCTGGCTTCAGGCTTAGCTTTGGACGGGGCGCACCGGCCCCACCCATCCCACCCCCTAAGACTTACCTCCTTCACACTCGTCTCTCTCTCTTCTTCTCAACAGGGTGCCAGAGAAGAGAGTGTGCACCTGGTGCGGCACTTTTACAAGGTAACTGGAGAGCGTGTCACCCGGCTGTGTGGAACGGGTCATAGGCCTTGAGTGATTGCTTGTTGAGTAAAAACACTCCATTTCAAAATTTCCAGAGCATCAGTCTCCAAACTTGGTTGCCCATCCGTTAAAGTCATCATCTATGACTATGTATTTAAATAGAAATCACAAATCGTAGACGCATAGTCACAAGTAAATTCTCCACGATAAACTTACACGTGAATATATAGGCATTGTGTGCTTTCCACACATATGAATTCTCTGTGATACATGTCAGCCTGTGTATGAATTGCATTGTAACTACTCACCATATGCATATTTGCCAAGAAATCTCCCTCAGGCTTCTCAACATTGATCACTGAGGCTTTGTCTCTGGGTTCCAGGTTCTTCGTTGTAAAATATCTAATCTTGATGGCTTTGTTTGGCTCATACCTTAGTTCTTAATGCATTCCTAGGCAAAGCTCATCATTCATACGCAATAGTGGATGAATCCATATTCCAAATAGATCTGGTCAATTGCCCGTCTCTTGGCCTCCAGATCAGACAGCTTGGCGGCAGTTTCCCCCAACTGTGGCTGACGTGGGGCCCCTGGGAAGAGGAGGGAGTGTGGCTTGCCCTTTGCTGTTGTTCACCTGGGCAGTCTTCGCAGTGTCAATGCAGGGATCTTTAAGAGCCACCTATCCACTGTGGCCAGGCCTCACCGACATGAAACCGGGTCCCATCATTTGAAGGGCTGTGATGAACCCATCAGCTTCTGCTTGTGGATGTCCCCAGATGAGGGTGGCACCGTGGCCCCTCGTCCCTTCAGCTGGGAATGCCAGCCTCCCAGCCCCACTTAACTTCCTGTGGGGACAGACATCCTTCAGCCTGACTTAAAAAGAAGCAGCACCTACCTAACTTTACTTGGCATCTTTGAGGCTCTCTGTGGTGGCTGCAGCAGCAGGCTGCATGAACCTAACAGTGAGGAAGGGGCAGAGCAGGACCAGGCAGGCTTTCTTCTGTTGTATGTCGGGCCCTCCACGTCAGACCAGCTTGGTGACAGATAACAGCAGAAAGCTCGTCGTGGATTGCAAAATCCCAAATGATGCATGACAAGCATACCTCAGGGGTTACTTTTTACTTTTTTAATTAACCCACAGCGTGCGACGATAATTGAATGTGAACGCCTGTGGCCCCACCCAGATATTTTTCTAACATGTACACCGTAGGTAGAAATTCTCTCATCCTGTTTTGAGGTTTTCAGCGGGCCTCATTCCTACAGGTGGCACCTAGACCATGCAAGGATCTTCAAGTTTATCTGCATTTCCCATAACTGGAAATATGTGAAAAGAACCCTGTCGCTTGTGTGTTTCTTTCTCTTTGGGGGTTCAGGAAGGAGACCAGGACAGTTGGCGTAGCGCATCGATCGCACGTTCAGTCGAGTCAAGTCTCCTTGTCTGGCCGGAGTAGTGTTCTTGTCCCGTTGTGCCTCTGAGGCCGCCAGCTACTGCCCTCGGGCTCCGAGAGGCACACTCGCATGTGTCCATCTCTTCATCTCCCAGTGACCAGCCCATCCAAGCTCAGAGGTCCTGGGAAGCGGTTTGCCTGTAGGGCGGAGTCCCCAGGTGGCCAAGCAGGTAGGACCCTCAAACACTCAGCACAGAAGTTGGTGGTTCCCAGAGAGGCCTGGCCTCCTTCCCCACAGCCCCAGCCACCACACACCGCGGGGCGCAGGTCTCCTGTGTCACACAGGGTCACCGGGAGTCGGAATCGACTTGCCGGCGAGTTTGGGGTTTTCTGGATCTTGGCGCCAAGTTCATATTTGTTCTGGGGGGCACCTCCTGGACTGCGGGGCCGCTCTGAGGACCTGAGAACTGCGGAGGGATGCCTCCCAAGTCAGCAGAGCAAGCCGCACGGTGGGAATGTTAAGCAGATGTGTTTCTGAAGTGTTGGGCCGCCTCTGTTGCCATGACAACCCAGCCAGGTCTCCCCTCCTCTCCATTCTGAACAAATGGATGGCATTCCACGCTTGCAATAAGATACCAGCCTTTTCTGTATTTTAATTATATGTGGTGTTATTTTTCTACTGTCGTTTTTCATTAATTTCTCTGAGCACACAGATCTAACTCCATTTGTGCTCGCTCGCTCTCTCTTTTTCTTTTAAAGAGGGAAACGTGGAACAGTGCAATTTGATATTTGGTCTCTCACTTGAGTATGTGTGTCCACGTGTGTGTCTTACTTCCTGGTGATTTACGAGAACTGACTAATGAGAACCAGATGTCCCCACAGCCACAAACCAGAGTTTATAATGTAATACTTTGTTGTTTGTGGGGGAAAATATGAATAGGCGCTTCTTTCCTCCTTCCCTTGTAGGGAGAGGAAATTTTCCTGGACATGTTTGAAGACGAGTACAGGAGTATGACGGTAAGTAAGTGGTCTGTGCGCCCCGCTCAGCCTGCTCCCCAGCACAGGCTGAGGGCGACGAGCGCCCCGCCCGCTGCCATGCTTCTCCACCACAGGCAGGCCTGCAGCTGAGGCCAGCCCTCCCAGCACAGGCGGCACCCTCACTTGGGTCAGGCTCATGGGAATTGTGATTCTACAGGGTCCTTCCCTATATATTTTTTGGTAATCATTTTAGGGTTGGGATTCTTTTTCCCCCTCCTCTGAACCGGTTGAAGCTCCAGACACTGTGTCTCTTCACGCCTAACTACAGTGCCAAGCTCCACTGAAGACTACGGACATCCTCTGCCACAGCCTCAGGACAGCCAGGCACATTAAGGAAGTGTCTTTGACACAGCAAGGAGCCCTGATGGGGCTCCGGGTTAACTGATGGGCTGCTAACCACAAAGTCTGTGGTTCAGACCCACCAGCCACTCCTCGAGAGAAAGAGGAGGCTGGCAGCTCCCACAAAGATGACAACCTGGGAAACCCGAGGGGGCAGTGCAGCCCCGTCCTGCAGGGTTGCTATGAGTCACCATTGGGCTTAGTGTTGTGGTTTATTGGTCCAACAGTAGAGGCAGGAGGAAGACCCTTCGTTGGTGTTGGGGAGTCCAGCAGGGCACATGAGAGCATTCCAGGGGCCAGGGGAGTAACAAGTAGAGAGGGACAGAGTGCAGGCAGGAGGGTAGCCTGGCTTTGGACTGCCAACTTTGCTGCTCCCCAGGCGCTCAGCCTCCCCAAGTGTTCACTGACGGGAACTGAGCAGAATGAGGCGAGAATGAGGAGGTGGGGAACTTGGAGCAGACCACAATGTCCAAAATATAGAAAGTTCTCCATCAGAGGACAGTGGGCGATGGAAACCCCCAGGAAGCGGTGGCAGTTGATGACAGCGCCGTGAACGTGAAGCGTTCCATTCAGTTGTGTGTGCAAAAAGCCTTGGCCAGGCCGGTGGGTAGCCTGGTCTTTTTTCACAAGATAGTATTGGGACCACAGTCAACCCAGCCCACTGGCATCGAGTCACTTTCGCACAGGAGCGACCCTACAGGACAGAGCAGAGCCTTCGGGGTTTCGGCAGCCACGCCCTTCTCCGAGCAGCCGCTCAATCTGAGCCACCAACTCCAACCCGTGCGCCACCAGGGGTCTGTCGGGTTGGGGTGGGCGCAGTCTGGGTAATCGTGCTTTCACCAGTCCTGCCTGCGTCTCCAGCTCCTGTAGCAGGCACCCGATGACCAATGGCCCTTCTCTCCCGGACATTCCGCCCCCAAAGAGCACAGTGATCAGGAAGCTTACCATCAGCCTATACGTCTCAGGGTCAGAAAGGAAACAGAGGTGGGGGGCCGGGCAGGCCTGCCGTGGGGCTCTCACCCTGGGCCCCATCACCAGCGCTCCAGGGCAGCTGGGCCCCGCCACGTCCTCGCTCACAGCCAGGGCTGGGCCTCTGCGTAACCCTCTCAAGGGGCACGTGTAAGTTAGCATCATTCTTCTCCAGAGAGGCCCAAGAGTCCCAGGCCACCTCCTGGTCACACACAGAGGGGGCTCCTGCCCCCTCTGCTGGTGTCCACCCCTCACTTCCTGCCCCCAAGTAGAGTGTCTCCACCTTCAGGCTGCTGGAGTGAAGTGGACCCGTCAATATCCCCACCACAGTCAGGGCACCCTGTTGGGCACCTCAGGCCTCACATGACCCCCTGGACTTGAGAGAGTTTGAGCTCTGGGTCCCTGCTCTGTGCCAGGGACCTGGCACACTCCAGCTGCAATTTTAGGGGGTGCTGCTTCAGGGCTCTGCAATGAGGTCCATTGCCTTAGCTGCCAGTCGGGGTGGGGAACACCCTGGGGAGCCTGTCCCTACCCCCACCCCCACCACCCTTGGAGCTTCCTGGCTCGGTTGATATAATTGTTTGCCGCACCAAACACCCAGCCATGAGGAAGCCCCACTGAGTGGCCATAGTGGGCCCAACCCTTGGGTGCTACCGAACACAGAGGAAGGCGCCCTCCGGGGGCAGTGCCTCGGTGGCATACAGAGGTGGCACGGGTGGGAGCGGCACACGACGCGGCAGCGGAGGCTGCCAGAGTCCTAGGAAGTGGGAGAGGATGCCATGCCTGCCCTTGGTGGTCTGCTGACCTTCCTGGCGCCCCATGCCCCCTGCTGATGGGGGACCATGCCAAGACCCTCTGTCCCCGGGGCAGGTGTCTGGCGGTGCCTGGGGCTCAGAATAGATGTTAGACCCCCGGCTGGGAACAGGCCGGAGACGGAGGAGCATGAGAGCATGGGAACAGCAGCACAGGGCCCGGAGGCTGAACCGAGCCCGCACTTCTCCAGACCTCAGCTTTCTCATCCCCACCTGGGGAATCACACCCGTAGGGACGTGCAGGCCTTCAGCTCTCTGCCCGACCTTGTGTACCTACATACAGAGGGGGGTGGAGTGGTCATTGTGCCCCAGAGAACCAGCCCCCGGCCACCCAGCTGCCAGGAGGGAGGGGAGGAAGCACAGCGTTTCACTGCCGGGAGACAACATGTCCAGTGCCCATAGCGGCTGGTGCTTCAGCGGGAGCAGAAATCTGCAGCTCAGAGACGAATGACCCCAGTTCTGCCCTCAGGGCTCCCTGGCCTGGCCCCTGGGCGTGGCTGTCCTGAGCTTTCCATGCCATGTCCCTACTTTTCAGATGAAACCCATGAACGTGGAGTACCTTATGATGGACGCCTCCATTCTGCTGCCCCCAACGGGCACACCACTGACGGGCATCGACTTCGTGAAGCGCCTGCCCTGCGGCGACGTGGAGAAGACACGGCGGGTGAGTACGGGGGAAGCGGAGCCCTACCCTCTCCCAGAGCAGGAGGAAGAGTCCCGGGCCGGGCCTGGATGGGGGGTGGCAGTCACCTCTAAGCTCCACTGAAACAGGGACTGGACTTCTCTTTCCTTCAGCCCTAACATCAGTGCAGGCACCTACCCCCAAGCTCTGAGAAGACCCAGTGGGGTACCAGGGAGCTGGTGTGTGGGAAAGGAGCTGGGTGTGCAGTCTCCACCAGACACGCTGTCCACACACTCTGTCAGGGCTCCTAAGCTCGGGCCTGGACACCCCAGGAGCAGGCAAGCCGAGGTGCCCCTGAGGAAGCGTGGGCAGACTGCAGCAGTTCTCCATGCCTGGGTGGAGCCTGGGCTCCAGTGACCAGCAGCTGGGCCTCCTTCTGAAGCCGCTGCACCCCACAGCACTGTCCATAGTCTCCTGTTGCCCTCCTAAGGACATGCTCTCCCTCCAGAGAAAGCACCAGCCCCTCTGTCCAGGAGAGCCTCCCAGCAACCGACTGCCAGGGCACAGCGAGGGCGACTCTGCGTCCGCCTAGTCAGTTTCCATGTCTCCAGGCTTTGAATGGCAGGAGTGACATCCTGCAGCCACCTCGGAGGAGGCCTTACTCCCTTCCCCTGGCCAGCGGCACTGCCTCAGAGGCCTGAGAGCAAAGGTGGTCAGACCCACATCACTGGCCGTCTGAGCACCTGCCAAGCTCACCCAGGACCAGCTGTCCAAGGACCAGCTGGGCACCAGTATCCATTGTGGATGGCAACGTCTATTGCAAGGGTCCCCGGCATTGGCACCCACAGAGGACAGCTGGCCGCTGTGTATCAGGCTAGCAGCTCTCAATGGTGCCTGCCCGTCCTGAGCCTCTGGCTGGCCCTGGGGAGCTCTGGTGGGGCTTCTCCTTGGACCTGGAAAAGCCCACCCTGTCAGGCTGCACACTTCCTGCTGCCTTCCCCGCTCACGGGCCGTTGGGTTTCTCAGCCAGCACACAGGCTGTGTCCTCATGACACAGTGGGTCCTTCTGCTTGGCTCTGTGTGTGTGTGGGGGGGGGGGGGTGGTTCCTGTTTGCTCTTCATAAGCACAGAGAGGGTGGGCACTGCTACTGTCCCATCTTACACAGGAAGAAGCTGAGGCCAGATGAGTTGCTGAAGATCACCCAGCTAGTCAGGGCCAAGCCGGGGTTCTTCCCAGCCAGTGTGGCTTCCCTCCAGAGCCTAAACTCCCAGTCTCTCAGGCCCGCCGCTTCCCACAGCTACCCTCCGGGGATTGACCTTCTTGGGAGCTGGGCAGCAGAAGGTTGCCCCTAGACTGGAGGCTAGATGAGAACAAAGGCAGGTGATGCATGAGGGCAGGAACATGGTGTCAGGTCCCTAACCCTACCTGGGCAGGCTCCAGAGGGGATGGTTCCCCTGGGTGGAAGATGGGTGGGCTGAGTGGCTGGGTGAGGCAAGGGCCCACAGAGGCTCAGTGACCACCATGGAGCTGAGTGACCAGTGGTGAGGTCAGAGAGCCGACAGTGCCACGCCCACCAAAGACCGTGGCTGTCACCCATGAGCGCTACCTATTGACGTCACGTGGTCCTGACTGCCAGCAGAGGGATAGAGCAGCCACGGCCGGGGCTGTCAGGCCATGCACAGCAGTGCCCTGGTGGGGCAGCAGCCCCCCTCCCACACCACACGAGTGGGATGCTCGGCCCATAGTGCTGATGGACGGGGAGACAGAGCCCCCCTGGAATGCCAGGGCGGGTCCTTGTGTGCCTCACAATCTCAGCAAACGTCTTAAATCTCAGGAGCAAAGCAGACGGTCACACGGTGGCCACCCAATAGCAGAGCACTGCACCCTGTAAACGCTGGAGCATTTCTGAAATGTACCCACTGCTCACCTCACCCAGTTCCTGTAGCCCCTTTCAGACAGGAGAGCACTGCAGTGTGCTTTGGATTCAAGCGAACAGAGGTGTACGGGTTCGCAAGTGACTGAGGACGTGTGGGGCTCCTCTCATGTGCTGCGTGTGTATCCCGAGAATATCCCACTCCATACTTTTGGAATCAAAGGTGCTGGGTTTGTGGTTTTGGTTTTTGGGGGTTTTTTTTTTTTTGCCTGGAGGTTGTTTTCCACCCTTCTACCCAGTAGATTTAACTTTGAGGAGTCTTTCTTCCAAAGCCCCTCCCACTGGAGATTCCTTGAGGACTTCTCAAAGACACCGAAGCCCCCTTCCTAGGGGGCCGCGCCTGACTTCTCAATGGTCACTCAGACAGCCATTGGCGAGTGCCGGGTTCCCGTGACGTGCTGGCCCCGCTCTGCCTGCGGGCACTACCAGGAGTGTGCCGGGGAAGAGTCCCTGCCTTCTGCACCTCCCGCCACACCACACCGGAAGGTGCCGAGAAGAAAGCAAGCTTGTTGGCAGACTGCAGAAGAGGCTGTGAAGGGAAGAAGGGTCCGGGAACGGGGATGGGGCGTTGCTTTACAAAGAGCCTTATCTTACCCCACCAGTTCCACTGTTACCGAGTAGTCTGACTGCCAGGCATGTCTGCCACGGTTCTTCGGGGGAGGGGGCGTTGAACCACCATCTATTAGAGGGAGCGCTGGGGGGGGGGGGGGGCGCTGGCGACCCACCCAGTCGAAGTCACCTGCACCTCCACAGGAGGAAGACTGAACTTTCTACTCCCACAGACAGTTTCCATTTCGGGAAGCCACGGTGAGCTGTGTGGAGTCGGCACCAGCTTGATGGCAGCAAGCCGGGTTTGGTCGGAGTCGCAGACGGAAGGCCAGCGCGCGAGGCGAGGGTCCAGCCCTGCGAGCCAGAGAGAGGCACCCGCAGTAAAGGCGTGTTTTCTCACACACGGCTAGGTAAATCACGCCACTCACGGTCTCAGCTGGACCAGGAAACAGCCTGGTGATCCACGGAGCCCAGGTGGGCGTCGTCTGGCACTGCGGCGTCTCCCCTGGATCCTCCAACAGAGCCCATGGGGACACCCTGCTTGGCAACGCAGAAGTGAGCACAAAGGCGACGGAAGATGTGCAGGAGTCGGATGGGCGCCGTGGCTGCCCGGGGCTCAGACACAGCCGCGGGGGTGAGGGTGGCGCAGGACCAGCCCCCATTTGGCTCCGTTGTCCAAGGGGTTGTGAGATCGACCTCAGCACGCCCCCCCCCCCCAACACCCTCACGGGTGAAGGTCTCTGGAGGTTGCCGAGAACGTGCAGTTTCAGGCTCGGGCTGAACCCTCCCGTGTGTAGGGACAGTCAAGAAAAGCTGTGAAAAAGACATCAGTTTGGGAGTCAGACCACCCTCAGGTTTAGTCCCAACAAGGGCAGTGTGACCTTGAGCAGGACATCCTACCTCCAGAGCCTCAAATGCCCTGTGTGTCCAACCTCACGGCTCTGGTGCAGCTGGACAGACTGTGAAGAGGCTGGCCCAGAGCCTGCAGAGCCTGAGCACTCAGGAAATGCTGGCCATCAGCGGCAGGTCATTCTAACATCCTAAGTGGGAGAGAAATGGGCTCATCGATGAACTGAATACTCCCAAGCTTCATGCTAGAAGGATTGAGCAGAAGGACGAGGCCTTTGGTGACTCCGAAGTCACGAACCAGCCACTTCTATCACATGATCTCGCAATCAGTGTATCTGCCCATGGTTTTCTCTCTCCCTGTATTCTGTTTCCCGGTTGCCTTATAAAATCACAGTACACGTTTTAGTTTATCGCTATGGACCGTGAGGAAAGAAGATGCTTTGGGTACATGTTAGATGTGCGCCATGCATCAGAAGCAATAAAATGGTGCCTTCTAATGTTTTGAAAGGAGAGGCAAAAAGGATTCCCAGTTCTCTTGTCACTGTAAACGGCCAGCAAAGCATGTGTGTGCTTTCATGCTTTAAATGACGTAGTGTGGGCAGGAGAGTCCAGTCCCTGGAGAAGGACATCATGTTTGGTAAAGGGATAGCGACAAAGAAAAAGACCCTTGGAAATTAAACAAGCAACCATCTCACAGGGAAGCAACAAAGTCCACGTGGAAGCAGCCCACCAGCCTGTGTGACCTCGAGATGTCAGCAGTTCAAAAGCAAGGAGCCAAGTTGACATGAAGAAGTGTGGGGAAAAAACCTTGCAAGATAATTGGACAATCCCTCACAGAAGGACCACATGGAAGGGGTGATGAATCCAGGGAGAGGGTTAACACTGGTGAGACACAAAACTGTCCTCTATCTTTTTAATATTTCCTCCCCTCACCATCATGGTCTTTTTTTTTTTTTTACCTCAATCTTGTCAGACCTGCATGTGTTCATTTGTAAGCTAGAGGACCATTGAGAAAGTAACAGTTTACAAAATAATGATGGCAACATGTGTACCGATATGCTTGATAAAATTGTTGTATGGATTGTTGTGAGTCAGAAGCGCCCCCAATAATAAAATGGTCTTTTAGAAAAAGAAACAATATAGGCGTAGTGATTCCCTGAAAGGGGGCGGGGGGTAGGTAATAATAATGACTGTGTAACTCCACTCGAGGTAAACAGATACATTGGATGGTGTAAGACAGACATTCTCAACCTGTGGATCATGACCCCTTGGGGAGGTGCGGGGATTGAACTACCCTTTCACAGAGGTTGCCCAATTCATAACAGTAGCAAAATGACAGTTATAGAAGAGCAACAAAAATACTTTTATGTTTGGGGGTCATCACAACATGAGGAACTATATTAAAAGGTCGCAGCATTAGGAAGGTTGAGAACCACTGGTGTAAGATAGGGTAAAAAATAGCATAATAGTAAGGGTTCCTGGGGGTAGGAAGGGGATAAAGGGAGCTGATCATCAGAGTTCAAAAAGAAAGAAAATGTTTTCAAACTGATGGTGGTAGCAATGGTAAAATTACGCTTGATGCAACTTAACCAGGATTATTATATCTGTAAGAGCTCCCATTAAAATGATTAATAAAAGAAGAGGAAGAAAGAGAAAAGATGAAAGGACCCTTGGCCATAAGGATTGAGAGAGTGGCTGCAGCCGTGGACTGGGTCGTGAGAGCCATGGGGAGGGTGGCAGGGGACCAGGCAGGCTTGTGTCCTCCTGTGCACCAGGCCACGGCGTGTCAAAGCAGACTCGGCTGCACAGAATTAGCTCCTTCCAGTCTGTGTCTGCAAACTTGGCTCTTGGTGTTTCCTGGCCATGCCCTCCCCGACCCCCACCTTGCAGGGTGGAGCACACATCCCCGTGTGCCAGCACTCAGATCACCTCTTCACCGTGGCCTCCACTGTCACTGACGTAACCGCTTCCCTGCCCAGAGACATTTCCGTTGCCTCCTGCATTACGTGATTTCTGACTGAACTGTAGTGAAGTTTTGTGAATACAGTGCCTTCTTTCTTTTGGGTTATTTCTTTAGGATAAGTTCCCAGAAGCGGAATCTCTGGTTCAAAGGGTATGGATGTATGTGTGTGCGTGTGCGTGCGCGTGAGTGTGGGTGTCTCTACACGTCTCCAAATTGCTTTCCCGGTGGGCTGCGGCCATTTTTAATTGCTTCAGCACTCTTTTAAGAATGCCTGCCTTTTCACTGCCATTTCCACACGCGTGGTGGGCCTCTAACCCGGGTAGCCGTCCCCCAAACCAAGCCGTTCACTAATGCAGCAGAGGGAGCATGGGTACCCTGTGAACAGAGCTCAGGGCCCTGGCCTGCCCAGACCTCTGTGCCCGCCCTCCGTCCTCACGTGGCACCACCTCCACGGTGGCCCTGGCTCGGGATCTCTGTGCCTGGCCTTGGTCTCAGATGGAGGCAAGCGCGGCCCGAGCGCAACCCTGTCCTCCTGCCAGACGGATTCCCTGGACCGTGTCCCGGGAACGCTCTTCGCCGGCGCCTGCATGCAAAGATATGGTGATGCCCGTCTCCTGTTGGAGCGTGGCACGGCCACTCCTTCCAGGGCCACTCCTTCCGGCATGCTCCGGAAGGATCTGGGAGGGTAATCGCCCGTTATTTTGTAATAACGCCTTTAACTCAGCATGTCCTCTTGGTGCAGAAAGTTTCCTGCCTGGGGCAGCTGGTTTGCACTCATGTCCCAACCTGGCAGAGTTGCCGCGGTGACGAGGGCAGTCAGCACTCAGGGGGCGCTCTGCCGGGCTGCTCTTGGGCAGAACCCACCCTTGGACCCCCGGCAGACCAGTTCCTCCCTGCCCTCCAGGGGCTGCTGGGGGCCAGAGCCCACTAGGTGGCCAGATTCGGGGGCTTAAATCTTTAAATGTATATATCATTTTGCGCGTCATCATCATATTCATATTGTATACCTGCTAGACATGTCTTCCGTTTGTGGTTCACGGAACAGACTTTTATCAAATTCCAATCCTCCTCTATCTCCGAAGGCTTTAACGTTTCAAAATGGAAAGCCAGTGTGTGGAAGCCTCATGAATGCCCCTTCCCTGCCCCACTCTGTGCCCCCGACCATGGCCTGCTTGGTTTCTTTGCCTTCAAACGCCATGAGGAATGGGTTGGACCCAAGTCAGACTTCCCTTGACTGGGCCTGAGGGGAGATGAGATGAACTTCTCTCTCAAATTCCGTCATCCTGAGGCCCGTCATCACCAGGCCTGGTTAGAGGGCAGCTGGCAGCATTCCCTTCAGCTCACCACCGCAGGCTGGCCCGGCGTCCCGTAAGGCAAGGGACCTGGACCCACTGTGCCTCCTCTGGTCGCCGGACCAGGCAGTCCCAGCCTGGCCTTCTCCTTGGGGAGCTAGGCTGTGAAGCATGTCCAGTCCACCCCTATGTCCCCTGGGGCGCTCTGAAGCCCACATGTGCCTTATGGCTGTGTGAACAGCCTTGTGGTCCTGGTTAGAGGCAGGCCAAGGCCCAAGGCCCCACCCAGCTCTGTGGCTTCGAAATAGAATTTGCCTTTTCCTTGGGATTGTTGCAGTGTCTTTACGAGGACTCTGGTGTGACAAATGGTCAGAGACTAGGACCAGTATCACTGTCCTCGACAAGCTGCTCTTTCTCCTGGATCGTAACCCAGAGGGGATGCTGCTTCTCCGATGCCACGGAGACCCTGAAATCCCAGGTCTCCCCTGGTCCTGCCAGCCTCCTCTGTGCCAGGCACCCCCCCGCCCCGCCACCGGCACCTCTCAGCATTGCTGTAGGGCCCAGGCAAGCGGTCCATTTCCCAGTTGAGCAAAGGTTGCCTATGGAGGGCAGCTGCCAGCATTCCCTTCAGCTCACCACCGCAGGCTGGCCCGGCGTCCTGTAAGACAAGGGACCTGGACCCACTGTGCCTCCTCTGGTCGCCAGACCAGGCAGTCCCAGCCAGGACTCGGAGGGGCGCCCTTGGGGCAAGGCAGCACCCACAGGTGCAGACTGCTTCTGCTCAAACTGCTGGCTTCCGGGGTCTGGCTGCTGCTCCTCTCTGGGGATGCCTGGTGGTGGTCCCAGCAGACACCTCTTCCATGGCCGGGAGCCCTGTACCAGAGGGGCTGTCTCTTCCTTCACGAAGCAGCCTGAGAACCTGGGGACCCAGCCAGTCCGCACGGCCCACTCACTGGGAGCGACAGCAAGGAGGCGACATACCCTGGAGGACCTTGCTGGCTCCAAAACCCACAAGCCCCTCACCTGTTCTGTATGCCCCACCCCCACATACACAGTAGGTGGGGCGGTGAGGTACTTTGGCTGGTGACTTAGATTTCCAAGTTCCACGCTGGGTTCGTTGGAAAAGGCTTGGCTTCTGTCCTCACCAGAAGGGCTCAACCCACTTCAGTGAGACGCGGGGGCGAGGCCATCGGGGCAGTGGTGTTAGGAAGGTCACGGGGCATCCGAGGGCGCACTGATAGGCGCCAGGTTCTTTGCTGGGGCGAGGTGAACCCGTGCCGCTGCCCTTTGGGGGTAGCCTGGCTCTGCTGGGCGCGGTGCACGGTGGGCTTGCTGCTTCCCTCCCCCGTCGAGAGCAGCTGTGTGATTGCCGGGGCTCCAGAATTGACTCTCCTCCTGTTTGCACCCCCCCGTCCAGGCCATCCGGGTGTTCTTCATGCTCCGCTCCCTGTCACTGCAGCTGCGCGGGGAGCCCGAGACTCAGCTGCCACTCACCAGGGAGGAGGACCTGATCAAAACGGACGACGTCCTGGATCTGAGTGAGTCAACCGTCCTGCACGCGGCAGGGGCTAGGGACACCTAACCCCCCCTCCCCCTCCCTCGGCACACGCAACCTGCTTTGGACCTGGGGCTGATGATCAGCGACTGTCTGTCTGTGGGGACTTTGGACAAGTCCAGGGGTCTGCCAGGGGGCTCGGCTCCCTGCTGACCAGGGGAGGCATGCTGGTGAGCTGCCCAGAGCTGGAATCACTGAGAGCACCAGCATCTGGGCCCCCCACGCATCGCCTGTGTGGGTTTGGTGTGTTGAGTTTCCCCGTGGTTCCCATTATTCAGCCGTGAAAGGCACACTGGCAAAACAAAGGCCTCAGTAACAGGCCAGAGTTCCCGTGGTGGGAGCCTGTGACTTGGGGCTGCTCACTTTGCCCCTCGGGGCCTCTGGCTCCCACGGTGTGGGCACAGATGCCTGACCCAGCCCTGAGCCCCTACATCTCGTGCATCTGTGTAGTTTCTCTGTGTGCGCTCGTGAGCAAGCCGGTGCTCTCTGGCTCTCCAAGGCCCCATAGTGAATGAGGGCTCTGGTTAGGAGACAGAGGAAAAGCTGCTCGGAAACGGGCAGGGACGTCTGGGAGTACTTCTGCCATCTTTCGGGCCTGGCTGGCTCCAGGGAAGGAAGACAGTGTAGTCAGGAAACCGCCGTGCGCCTCCCTCTGCCCCTGCCGCATCCTTGAGAGGGCCGTCCCTGGATGGGGACAAGGTGGCCCCGGGCAGCTCTTTCCCTCTAACTCATGCCAGAACCCAGAAGGGGGCTGTCATCAGACTGACTGGGCACGTGGCCATCCCTGAGGCCGGAAGGTTTCAGAGCCATGGGAGTTCCAGTGGGCAAGGCTGGGGTCACATGTCCAGCCCTGGAGCCAGGGGTGGGGCAGTTCTTTGTGAACCTCATCACCCCAGAGTGAAGCCTGAGGCAGCCCTGAGAGGAAAAGCCTAGAGAAGAGGGGCATGCTGGGTAGGAAACGAGGGCCCATCGCTCACTGTCCTGTGCAACCAGGGTGTGGCTGTCGTCACTCTAATCAGCTTTATCATGGCATCACTTACATGCAGTAGAATCCATCGACAGTTAACGTACAGGTCAGGGAATCGTGGCAAAGCTTGTGTCGTGAGCCACCAGAGTGGAGAACGGTGAGGGTCAGCCATTGAGCCAGACATCCCTGCCCTGCTCTGCATGGCCCCAAGCCCCCACGTGCCCCTCCCGGCATCCTCCGCTGGCCTGAAACATGGGGTGCTGCTTCCTATCGTGCACGGCTTTGTGAGGCTTGAAGGAAGTACGTGACCGCGCAATACTACACAAGCCGTCATGTTGCCTGGAGTCAGAACAGACTGTTCTCACGCAGCTCCCCGTGTGTGGGTCCAGGCCCCACGGGGGATTAGCAGCCGGCCATTGGCAGGAAGGTGTTGGTGCGCCGTGAGCACCCGGCACCCTCCCGATACCTAGAAGCTTCTCAGAAAGTGACGCTCCTCGTGACACCTGGTTATCTGGTCTCCTGGTCTTGCCACCTTCCGGCCTTCCTCCTGCCCCTTTCTTGGCAGAGCAAGCACGGTGTCCCCTCTGCCCGCTGCGAGATGACCACGGGGGTTTCTGCCTGCCTTTAACTGGCCAAAGTTGAGTGCAGGGAGCCATAAACCTGTCTTTCAAGGCAAGACGGGGGAAACGGGCCTGCTTTCAAGGCAGCCACTCCATCAAGGCATCGGGCGGCTGTGTGTGTCCGTGAAGTGGAACGAAAGCTTTTGCTGGGGATTCACAGCCTTCCCTCCTCCCGCCACGAGCAGCCTGCTGAAGGAAAGGTCAAAAGTGTCTTGCTTATCACTGGCCATCAATTAGATAGCTAGTTGAGATCACGTCACTGAGCCCTTTGGGGTAGCTGACCACGAAGAAAGTAACAGTTGCCTGGCTTTACCCGGCCCGATGGCCAAGCATGCCTTTGGCCAAAGCAGGTGGCGGGGGCAGTACCCGCAGTGGGAGGCCCCCGAAATGGCCTGTGCGTGAACTTCCGGCTGCTTGCGGCTTTGTGTGTTGGGGGCGGGGGCGGGGGTGAGGCTGGTCTGGTTGGTGATGTGTAAGTGCTGGGATTTCTCACGAGGGGAGAAAATAAACCTGCTTTGCACCTTGCGTACAGAAACCTGGTGAGAAAATGTCCAGAGGAAGGCCTTGTTGTCTGCTGTGGGCGGGGACCCGGGCCTGCAGTCCCCGAGCGAGGAGAAGGGTTTTATCTGCTGCCGGATCTTGGAGCAGACTGGCATGCCGTGATGGAGCTGGATATGGCTGCGCAGCAGTGACCAGTGCCAACTGCAAGCCACGAGAAGGAGGTGACACGTGTGTTTGCTCAGCTTGCCTCCCTTAGATAAAAAGCCACCGTGCGCGGCGTCCTCTGCAGAGGCCACCTGGCCGAGGTGCTGACAGCAGGTGTGAGTGACAGCAGCAGGTCTCAGGCCCAGGTGTGGCAGATGAGCCTCTCGGGGGACTGCTTTTGACAAGAGCGTCAAAGATCCATCCCGTCACTGTGTCTGCCGGATTTGTCTGTTGGCGGAGAGGAGGGTGGCATGGGGAGAGGCAGAGGACAGACAGGTGGGCAGGGGGTGAGGGAAGGGGCGGAGGGACAGACAAGTGGGCAGGGGGCGAGGGAAGGGGCGGAGGGACAGACAGGTGGGCAGGGGACGAGGGAAGGGGCGGAGGGACAGACAAGTGGGCAGGGGGTGAGGGAAGGGGCAGAGGGACAGACAGGTGGGCAGGGGACGAGGGAAGGAGCGGAGGGCCAGGTGTTACCAATTGGATAGAGAGCAACCTCAAGCGCAGCCACTCAACGAGCATCGGGCTGAATTTTATTTCATCTGCTCCACCATCTCCCTTTGTGAAAAAAAATATTACCACTGCTGCCCCCACCCCCATAACGCAGAGTATTTCAAAGCAAGTGGGAGACAGCGCGTCACCTCTACACGCTCGTCTCTAGCAGTCGGGACTTCGGGTCACTCTTGCTAATTGAATTGGTTGCCACCATCTGGAAATTGTGAGCTTCTCCAGCCCCAGCTCTGGGTGGGAGCCAGGGTAGGACAGACAACCTCTGTGGATGACACACACCCGGACCCCAAGCACCTGATCACAGTGAATTTTCTCAGGGTCTTCTTCCGGGGCAAAGACAGGGTGAGATAGGGGCCAAAATAGGAAGGAGGCATTGGAGAAGTTAAGACTTGGTGGCGCATGGCAGGTGCTCAGTGCCTCGGGGCGACCTCCTGTCAGTCTCTGTCATCACTGCCGAGTCTGTGAGAGGGGGCAGAGACTGACCAGGGCCTCCCCGGCCGTGCTGTCTGCAGGGATGACATTTCGAGGCTGGAAATCCCAGGCCTGCCGCCCTCCTGGTGCCTGGCCTTGGGACTGCACTAGTCGGCTTCCTCGGACAGGTGCTGTGCTCAGGCTGTGGGTGAAGAGGGGCGATGGTCGGCTTCTCACCCAGGCAAGGACATCCTTCCCGGGGGAGGCGGGGGCTAGGGTGGGCAGACAACACCTGTCATGGTAGACAGCGTCCTTTTCCGATGCTGGCCTGCACAGCCAGTAAGATGAGAAACTTGACCCCGCGGGGGTGTGTGGGGGGGTGGGTGGCGGGACTGCCGGTTTGTGGTTTTGGGTGTAGCCATGGTCCGTTTTGTGTGTTCAGTGATTATTGTTGGGGTGGCGGGGGGAGGGGCACCCAGACTCAGCTGACCGCCTGGTCCTGCGTGCTGCTCACAGCTGCTGTTGCAGCCCTGGGGCTCCTGACAGAGAGACGAGAGGTTTCCTCCCCTCCACCAAGGACGGGCCCTTCTCCAGAGACGGGCCTCCCCTGGGAACAGGTCCACAGGAAGACGAGGTCTCGCCATCTTCCTCCCAGGAGATCTGTGTGCTCTCTGCAGGCCGCGGCACTCCCCATCTGCCCCCGTCCTCTTTCCGTGTCTGGCTGGCACCTGCAGACCAGGTGCGGGAAAGACCACTTTGGGCTCCTTAGCGTGGGTCTCATAAAAGACAGGGAGGGCGTGGTGCGCCTCCAGGTGTGTGGGAGCGCCCCACACCCCTCCGTCAGAGGGAGGGGCAGTTCTTCCATAGAGACGGGGCCACCTGCCCATGGGTTGTGCTTCAAGGAAGTGCGGTCGAAAGGCTTGCCGAAGCACACCAGTTGCGGGGATGGCTGTGTGCACCCAGGACAGGCAGGGATGGCAGTGGCAGACAATTTCTGAAGAGCCACGACCGGCTTGGGGCCACACAGCCCAAGCCAAGG
Source organism: Nesogale talazaci (assembly GCA_004026705.1). NCBI lineage: Eukaryota > Metazoa > Chordata > Mammalia > Afrosoricida > Tenrecidae > Nesogale > Nesogale talazaci. The sequence goes on along the minus strand of PVJH01011174.1, from coordinate 46,259 downwards.
CCCTGTGGCCGACAAGAGGGTTCAGGAAAAGGCGGTGTGGCTGCTGGGGGGATGGGAGGTGGTGGGACACAGCTCGGGCCAGCTGCTCTGGATGAATAGCATTTTAAGGACCCAAGGTTGCCTCTTATGAACAGGAGAAGGGGGCTGAGCTCCGGTGGCGTAGTGGTTGTGTGCGGGACTGCGGCCCACAGGGTTGGAGGTTCAAATCCAGCAGCAGCTCTCCAGGAGCAAGGCTGGGCCTCCTACTCCCACCACCAGAGGGCAGTGATGCCCCCCCCCCCAAAAAAAAGAGAAGAGAACAGGAGAAGGTTGATCAGGGCCCTCGGGGTGAAGTACAGCCAATGGAGGGCGTGTGAGGACCAGCATGCTGCCCCCCCCCCCAGGGCTTGCATTCTGGCTGTGCCCTGTCACAGACCACTTGACCCCCGCAGGCCCCCGATAGGTGTCCTTTGGGTCTGTGTGTGTTTCTCATGGAGCCAGGAGACCATCACCGGCCTGCCTCCCTGTTGGACGTTGCAGGGGCTCTTGCCCAGGGCGTCCTCCTCTGTTCTTTGTGGACCGCAGGACACTGCATCCAGACATCACTGTCGTCCCGCTCTTCTCCCCACAGCCGTTCTGGGGCCTCTCACCCGGGACCTGGGCTGCACGCCAGCCACCGAAGGTGTTGTCCTCACCTAAGAAGGTTCTCTCCTGGTGGGATTGTATGTCCCCACGACCCACTGAGATGTGGAGAAGGGCACCCAGCTCCCCAACTGCAGGGACCCTTTCTTGGAGAGCTGCCTGTCGGGGGCCTGTCGAGGGGAGCGGAAGGGTCACCTACGGGAGGGCAGTTCACACTCACACGACTCACAGGGCAGCTGAGCTCCCAGGTGGCACAAGTTACTCCCAAGAAGTGTGTCACCATCTGTCTCCAAATGGGACCAAAGTGAATTTGGATCCCAGGTGGGTGTACAGACAAGGCATCTAGAGCATCAAAGGGTATGGCGGGTGTGGCTGTGTGACGTAACACAGGACACATACACACACACACAAAGGAAGCAGTGTCCATACTGGCCTCTTTCCACAGAGACTGGCAGTGGGCCTGGTGGCCATCCCGGCCTAGGACCCAGCCTACCCACCCAGCATCTCACCCAACCCCCACTGCCATCCTCACGGCCAGCCCCTTCGTGACCCTGTCCTGCCGGCCCTCATCCTGTGGTCTCTCAGCCCACACTCAGCTCCTCTGAGAGTCCCTGCGTGTCAAGCACTCACTCACCAGGCTAACAGTTGGCAGTGTGAAACTGCAGGGGGCCTTGGAAGACAGGCCAGGCCCAAGGCTTCCAAAAGGTGCCGGCCTCGAGAGCTCTGGAGCGGTCCAGCAGGCAGCATCCCTGTGGGAACCCGCCAGGCTCCTCGGCCACCTTGTGGCCCCTTTGCCCAATGTTCCTGCGCCCCTGAGGCGGGGTCCAGGCTGCCCGACATACAGACATGCACCGCGTGAACACACAAGGGCCTCGGTCGCCCAGCCTCCCCCCACCCCTCCCATGTGCTGCCTCACTCTGTGCCCAAGCCCTCGACAGAGGCCGTCTGGACGGAGCGTGCGGCTTTGACAGTCACTCGGACCCTGCGCCAGCTCTGCGGGCATTGGCTGGAGTGTTTTGAGTCAGTGGAGACCCCTGGGAGGGGAGGTAAAGTCATGCCCCCTCTCTTGTCCCTCACCATGCATCAAAGCGCCAGGGTCCCGATGAGGACTTTTTCTCAGGAAACAGACCAAGACTCCTCACTTCACCTTGGGCTTTTTTTTTGTGTGTTTTAAACAAATACTGCTTTCATTTCTATAGTGAGCTCCCTCTGACACCCTATGATTTCTCGTGCTTTGAGGGTGGGGGGGAGGGGGGCGGGCTTTGAAAGCAGGACCCTGCCCTAGACAGAGCAGGGAGACTCTGCTGGGCTCAGCAACCCCAGAACTTGCAGCGTCCCCCCCACCCACCCACCCACCCTGTGAGTGCGCCGTCTCCTCCGTGCACTTGATGAACGGTGCTGCTGGCCTCTTTTCAGAAATGAAGTCGAAATACGGAGAAATGAAATTTGTGTCTTATCAACTGACTGGAAATGTGATTATAATACAGCTGTCAGTTTTGTTCAAGTGGACGATTTTTAAGCAAATCCAATCGCAGCGGCATTTGGTTCGTTCAAGGCAAGGGTGATGTAGTTGTTTCCTGCGTATTGATTATTTGATTGGTACCTGTCTGCTGGACCTATTTTTTCCCCCTCGGTAGCATTCATTGATGTGGTTTAATGTATATTCCTGTAATCTTTCCCTGTTTTATAAACTTGCCATCGTAATTGAGCTACATTAGAGAGGCATGGTCTGCTGACATCACAAGGTCGCCTAATGGCGGTGCCCTCGCCTGTTGGTTTATGGGCTGCAGCCGTCGCAGGCAGTTCTCCTGGACAGGCAGAAAGTCCTCTCTCTCTCTCTCTCTCTCTTTGTCTCTCTCTCTCTCTGCCGAGAGGGGCTTCTGTACTTTGGGAAGTGAGGCATCAAGGCAGTCTTGGCTTCTCTGCCCATGAAGCGGAATAAGTCTTTCTGTAGAGCCCAGTCCGTAATTCAACCACCCCTCCCCCCAAAATCCAAGCTTCTTCCTGTGCATTTGAATAAACGGGCCCATAGTTCTGACTGCCCGGGAGCAGCGTCTTAAAGACCTGTCCAGGCCTCAGAGTGGACACTGTAGCTCTTTAAGCTTGGCACATGTCTTCACCCGTGAGGTGCAGCTCTCCCCCTCCGTACCAAGGGAGGGCCCTTGGGGCTGGGCACAGTGTCTGGTGTACTGGCTGACAGAGAAACATCCAAACGAGGCAGCAGACTCGGCTCTGGGGCCCCTCCCCACACCTGCACCCCACAGTCCCCCTCAGCCCCCCAGGAGGACACTATCCCGCGGGTGGCACAGGCACAGTGCCTCAGCCCGCTTAGGCTTCAGGACATATTTGGGAGCGAGCCTGCCCTCAGCCCCGCCAAGCAGACTCGCCGGCTGGAATGCCGTCCAGGGGCCTGCTCGACGTGTGTCCTGCACACTCCAACCCCAGCAGGACCTGCCACCCGTTCCCCTCCCTCTTCTATTCCACTGAGACAGAAGAGGCTGAGGGCCCCCATCTTCCCCCACCACCACCACCACTGCCTTACCATTGCTGTTAAACCCCTACCCCCAACCATGGCCAGCTGAGAGGGAAAGCCTCAGGAAACTGGAACTCAGGAAGGAAGCAAGTTCGAGTTAATGCCGGCTGCGAAGTGCCCCTGGCCCCTGCCCACTCAGTGGGGCTGACTGGGATCCGGCCCACACCGGGCCTCCAGTTTTCCACCCATCACACATACACTGCTCCTTCCCGGCCTGGCTCCGTCTCAGCAGCGAGTGAGGTGACCCCGGAGTCTGGGGATGATGGAAGCCTCCGCATAGAGAAGCTTGGCTTCTGGCCCTGACGTCTGATCGACCACAGAACACCCAAAACAAGCCCGTCTCAGGGAGACTGAACCCAAGCAGACAGATGACTTCCCTC
>PVJH01011174.1:0-42625 GCA_004026705.1 Nesogale talazaci | reverse complement strand
GCCTTGGATGTCCCCAAACTGAAATTGTCACTTCCTCCTTGACCTGCTAGAAAGTAGAAGTGACCATTGCAGGAGGTTGCACATCAAATGTCTCTCGGCTGTCTGATCTGGCCCCGACTGGACAGCCAGGGCAGGGGCGGCCGGAGGGTAGCTGTTGCTGGCCTGGGGCCCTGTGCAGAGGCAGAGGCCCTCCACCCAGCCGTGCCTGAAGATGGTTGCAGAGCTGCGGACACTGTAGGCAGGCCCGGTCCCAAGTGGTTCCAGGGGTGGGGCCTGCAATCCGCATTTTGAATACCCCCGTCAAGGAGTCCATTGTACAGCCGGTGCTCAACAGAGTGAGGGATGTTCTGGAACTCAACACTTGGTCCCAGCTTTGCCACTGTCCATGACTTCAGTTCCCTCCAGCAGCAATCCCACCCACCTCATCCTGGACCAGAGGTTGTCAGGGAGACCGCCTCTGGTGGCCTGAAGTAGCAGCCACCTCTCTCTTCGGGTTCTGATGGTCCCTTCTGCGGAGGAAGGAAACTCTTAGGGGTCCATCACACCTGAACTGCCCTCCAGGGCAGAACTGGACCGTGGCAGGCCTGACGTCAGGCACACCTGTGTGGAAAGCAGGACCCCTTTGGCAGGGGACTTGTTCTGGGCACCGCCTGGGCCTAGGAGCATCCAGGCTCCCAGGCGTGAGCCCTCCCTGTTCCTCGGGTGCCCTCTGGTTCCTCCAAGTGGACGGTGTACATTAGCCACCCGTTCGTACCTGTGCCTCACACCGTGGCGTCAGCCCCGACACGTGGCAACCCCGCTGCCCTCCCCGTGGAGCCCTGCTCCCTGGAGTGTCCACAGGTGATTTCAGAAGTTGCTCTCCAGGCCTTTCTTCAGAGATTCCTTTAGAAAGACTCCAGCCCCGGTCTGGGTTAGCAGCTGAGCGGGTCAACCGTGTGCCTCTTGGGGACTCTTCACCTCTCCCTTTGCTCACAGCTGTTGAGTCCATCCCAGCTCACGGTAGCCCTTCTGGACAGGGTGGGACTGCCCCGCAAGGGTTTCTGAGCCTGGGACTCTGTACACGAGTAGGAAGCACAGCCTTTCTCCCTCAGAGCTGCAGCTGGTTTCACACGACTGGCCTTTGAGTTAGCAGCCCCACTCGTACTCACTCCGCCACCAGGGCCCCTTGTCTTTCTGTTGAAGACAGTTCACTGAGTCTCCCAAGCACTGAGTACCTTGTTGAGAGAGGGGTCTTAGGTGATGGGTGCGGGTCCACCCCCATTCTCTCTCTGCCCACCACCACCACCACCACCACCCCCGCCCCTGCCCCAGGTCCAGGCTATCCTCAGTCACTGAGCTGCCCGGTGTGCAGGCAGGGCAGGAGGCACCATTCTGGATGCACCAACAGCCCAGAGAGCCGGCCCCCATGCTCCTTGTTGGCCTGCGTCTCCAGGCATGGAAGCAGCCGATTCTTGCTGCAGGCAGACTTGCCCTGCTCCTTTGGGAGCAGACAGCCACCCCGGACTGCAGGCAGCCTTCCAGGCTGTGAGGCGGCAAGGGCTTGCAGTCCTCCTGCCTCTCTGAAATCATTTATTTACAACAAAAGCTCAAAGGTCCCCTCACATCTTCCCTCCAGCCCCGGGCACAGGTGGTTATAGTAGTTTCCAGGTGAGCTAGCCCCTTGCTTTGCAGAAAAAAAACTCTGCAACCTCCTGATTTTTCAACCCGGTATAGCTGTGTTATCTTTCGCATTCATCTGTTTTCATCACCCATACCCAGGCCTTGGAGTTTGTACTGTGCTTTGCATTTCTCTATATGCAATTGGGGGTTTTCCAGAGCTAGGCAAAGCCAGGAAATGTGCATGTCATTGAATTGACCCCAGGTAACCTTTGGCCTTTAACTGGCTCATCACTAAGCACCGTCTCTCAGAGAGGGTGTGCATCTCTGGAGCTCCAGCTCCCTGTGGTCCTGGGGGTGGGGTGGGGGGTCCTTCCCCCTTGCTGTTTCCACTCCGGTGCTTCCAACCATAAGCTCACAGAGGAAGGTGGAGGTGGTAGCGTGACTTCCAAACCTCGTCAAGCGGAAGGTTCCAGACTAGATCACTGCAGCCATTGTGCTGTCCCTCGAGGTCTCTGGTCCCTGGCTTCTGCTGCTTTCATTCCGCTCTCTGCAGCCTCTGCGCTATCCAGTAGTCATGGTAATAGATAATGTCTAGCCATCTATTGATCTCTCTTCTTGGGCACACCTCTCACAGCCTGGCAGAGTCAACTCCATTCATGTGCCCAATGTTCAGGCAAGGCCTTGAAGCCGTGTGAGGTTAAACAACTCACCAGGGTTACCCTGCGCCAGGAAATAGGGGATCCTGCCCCCAAATGCAAGATGCTGACCCCAGAACTTGTACCCTGGACTTCAGGCTAAAAACCCTCATTCTATTGACTTGTTCATTAATATACCCATCTATCTACTCCCCCATCCTCTATCTACTATTTACAGATACACCCTCCCACCATTCTCCCCCCCTCCACCCACCCACCCAATTCATCCTTGATGGAGTGGTGGGCACTGTGCTCTGTACCAGACAGGCAGAGGGAAAAGAGATAAGCCTGCCTTGGGGCAGAGATACTCTCCTGGTGGATGAGTCCAGGTACTTTGGGGTGGGAGTTGGGGGTTACTGTGGAGTGCAGCAGGAGAAGAGCAAGCACTTGAGGATGGACAGGTCCGAGGTGGAGGCGGGAGGGGGGTGAGGTGGGCACTGAACCCGTGGTCAGCAGGCAGATGGGCTAGAAGGAATACTGCAGGCAGAGGGACCTCTGAAGGTGGGTCTGGTGACCCTGGTCAGTACTCCCTGCCTAGAACCTGGGACAGGGTGTGAGTTTCCACTGTGCCCCTGTGGTTCTCACTGGACTAAACCCCAGGTCTTGGTAGGGCTGGGGTCCTTCTGGGGGGGCTCTCGGGGAGGGTCCACTGTCTTGCCTCTCCCAGCTTCTGGAGACCGCTGCCTTGCCTCTCCAGCAACGAGTTGAGTTGTTTCCATGCCCTATGACTCTCTCGCCCTCCTCTGCCCCCTATGGCCACGGGCTGTAAGTGCCCTGGGGGTGTAAGGGGTCACATGTACGGCTGCAAACCAAGAGCTGGGCTCGAACCCACCTGCCACACTGAGGGAGAAAGGTGAGACTTTAAGGAGAAAGACGAGGTTTTCTGCTCCTCTAAAGAGTTACAGCCTCGGGGCTGAGCCCCAGTGGCGTAGTGGTTGTGCGCGGGACTGCGGCCCACTGGGATGGAGGTTCAATTCCGGCTCCCAGGAGCAAAGGCTGGGCCTCCTACTCCCACCACCTGAGGGCAGTGATGCCTAAAAATAATAATAATAATAATAATAAAGAGTTACAGCCTCGGAAACCCACAAGGGCAGTGGGTGGCGGCGATACTGTGTCCACCCTCGTAATCCAGGATCCCCTCCCATTGCAGAGTGCTTCATCCAGTCACATGTGCTAGTCCCTTTAACAATAAAAGGTGACGATGTCCCCAGTCCCGGGTGTTACTCTGCCTCCCACACCAGTGACAGATGGGGCTGGAGGTGGGTAGAGGTGGCCCCTTGCAGATCAGTTTGCTCTACCAACCAGTGGCAGGCTAACTGCCTCACTCGGCCTGCACAGCCCACATGCAGGCCCCAGGCCTGTCCAGCAGCACCCCGGTCTCATGCACCAAGAACTCCCAGATCCAGGACCTCATTGCAGTTAAAACTCTTCTCTCCACAGCCCTTCTTCCATTTCAGAGTTTCCCTGTTCTCTGCCCACTGGCATTCCCCAGTGGCCTCTCCCAGTGCTGGGCACGCAGCCATTTCCTGCCCACTGTGCCATCTCCTCTATCACCCAGACTGCTGCTGGGAAGAATCTTACTGCCATCGGCGCCGTCCCTGGCATCTCAGGCTCACCTCTCATCCCCGAACACTTGAGCATTACTCTCCATGGCCAGCTGCCCCCTGTTCCCACACCCCAAGGCTCTCACTCCCTCGAGGTCCCCAGCAAGGCCAGGTCCTTCGTCCAGGACTGTTAGGAACCTTGCAGAGGAGCAGTGGCAGGGAGGGAGGGAGGGGGAGAGGGAGGGGGAGTTTGAGCCTCTGCAGCCCCTGCTCCCAGGGAGATGTTGTCATCCAAAGCCTCACTGAGGTTTGCAGGCTCCAGCTCCAGGAAAGGATTAACGAATTCCTTCCAGTCTCGGAACTGCCCTACTGCAGAATGTCAGCCCTCAACGAAAGTGTTGGGAATTCAAAATAAGTAAACGTTTTGGTTTGGTTTGGTTTTCTTCAAGAAATGAGAGCATCGTTGACCAAGCTAGAAAACACATCCCCCATCCAAGCCCCGAGTGGATATGTGAGAGCTGAGGTGCCAGAGCCCTGCAGATGCCACCCTCCCTTCTGATGGCTGTTACAAAGCACACCCACAGGACACCACCGCACACTGCACATGCACGCACTAACGTTAGCTGCCCCAGCGTGCCCTCTCGTGTACGCCCACAGGCACACAGGAGCTTGCTTTGTAGAAATCCAAGACAGTTACCCAGCTCTCGGGAGCCAGGCGCCAAGGGGACTAGGATGGATTCACACAGTTCGGTGACACCTCCCTCTCTCCGTGACCACCAACACCCCCCCTCCCTCCCGTTCCCTGTGAAGATCCAGGCTTTCCCTTCCTTCCCTGCTCTGAAAATAGAGCAGGACATCCCAGCCCCAGCCCTACACCCAGCTGACACCCGAGGCAGGCACTCACTTCGGTGGCAAGTTAGGGGTCAGAAGTGGAAGCGCTCAGAGCCTCTGAGTGTGTTCCCCAGGGCCAGAAGGGGGTGTCGCAGACCTGACTCAGGGTCCCAAGCCCAACCCCTGCCAGCACGTGGGTTCCAACTCACAGCGACCCAGTAAGGTGAGGTAGAACCGCCCCTGGGAGTTTCTAAGACTTTAACTTCAGCTGTTCTCAGTCTGTGGGTTGCGACCCCTTTGGGGGTCCAACACCCCTCTCACAGGGGCCGCCTGGTTCATAAGAGTAGCAAAATGACAGGAAGTAGCAACGAAAATAATGTCAAGGGCGCCCATCAGTAGACCTCATCTTGCACTGCCTCAGTTTGGTGAAGGGACATAGTATGCGACAGGAACTGTGAGTGGCCGCCAGACAACAGCCAGCAGCATAGGTGGTTTGGCCGAACTGACTTATTCCCACAAGGATCACTGGAGAGGAAAAAAAGGAAATAATTTTAAGGTTGGGGGGCGGCGGGGGGGGAGGCGGTCACCACAACATGAGGAACTGTATTAAAGGGTCGAGACATCGGGAAGGTTGAGAGCCACTGCCTGAGCTGCCTGGGGACAGAAAGCCTCCCCTTTCTCCCAAGGAGTGGCTGGTGGTTTCAAACTGCTGACCTCGCAGTTCACAGCCTAAGGTGCAGCTCTCTGAAACAGTTAAGGGTTCACCCACACTTGACCTCGGTCAGCTCCCGAGCCCCGGCCGTCCTCAGTGTCCTGGAGTAGCAAGGGCACCAAAACCTGCGCCGTTGAGGTGGTGCTGCCTTATAACCACCCTGCGGGACAGAGTCCAGCAGCCCCACGCGGTTTCCAAACCAAATCCTGACGGCACAGCCTGCCTCTTCTCCATCCTGCAAAGAGGCCGCTGGGTGTGCACTGTCAACCTTCCAGTTAGCAGCCCCGCGCCCGCTCCCAAACCACCCTCCTCACACTGCTTTGGGCTGCAGGCGGTCGGCAAGGGCTCAGAAGAACAGCTCAGCCACAGCCCACCCTCCCAACCCCGGGTGAGCCCTTTTGTCTGCCATGAGTCGGGGAGGGAAGTACATCCTGGGTTCCCCACAGAGGGGCTTGAGGGGCAGCTCTGTTCAACACTGCATCTGTGTGTAGTCACTGTCCTAGGGTAGACTTTGACACTCGGTCATGGATGTGGGGGTCGAACTTTAGGCCCCCTCCCCCCCCACTCTCGTGTTCTTGGTTCACCAACAGCCTCAAGACCCTGGCTCTGCTGGTGCCCACAGGCTGCTCCCCAGTCACACTGCCCAACTCTCCCCTGGTCCCTGCCCATGCTCCCTTCTGCTCAGGACCGAAGCCAGGCTGGCCTGACTCTGCCCTCTCGCACCACCTCCCTGGCACCCTGCAGCTCCCGGAACCCAGCTCACCGATCTCTCGGGCCTCTACTTTAGTGTGGTTTGATGGATTGTCAGCACCAGGATACCTGTGAGCAAAAAAGGAGTGTTCTGTTCACAGTTGAATAGCAGGACTCAGGCTCCTCGGTGCTCAGTGAGATTGGCGGGATAGGAATATGCAGAGGCGGGGTTGGGGGTGGGAGGGGAGGGGAGGGGAGGAGCCCATCCATCAGGACACAGGTCTTCATCTCAGCAAGCCAGCCGTGGCCCAGGGCCCACCGGCAAGTTTGACAAACACCTGACCTTTCCCCCCCACTTTTGCTTGGTCTCTTTCCTCGTTGGAAAGTTGGAATGGGGTCAAGATTGACTGGAGGTTCCAGCCTTCATTTTCTGTGTGAGTCATCTCTACCAGGGAGGGAGGCGCTTCTTAAACTCTAAAGGTCAATCCGGACATCAAAATAGCTAGCAAATCATGCTGTCCTTCCAGGGCCTCCCCCTGTCCCCGAGGAGAGTCGGTCCTCGTTCAGCTTCCCTTACAGAAGCTGCTGGAGAAGCCCTCTCCCAGGCCAGGCCGGGACACAGTTCCCTCGGGGAAAACCAATGCCGTGCCATCAATCCTGAAGACACCAAGGGCCTGCAGCCAGGCACTGCGTGTCAGCTGGAAAAGCACTCTGAGGGGGCCCTGCTTTGGGGGTGGAGGGTGGTCTCTCTTCCTTGGCCCAGAGCCGAAATCTACAACCCTTCCTCACAGAATGAGCAAGGCGCATGTGGGGGCAGGGAAGGTGGTGAGCCCCGAGCTCCAGAGCCCCTCTCCCCATGACATGCGGCACCTCCTCCTTGACTTCGCCTCAGGGTCCTGCCCCGAAGGCCCCGTCCTGGTTTCCCGGGGGACCTTGTGGAGGGCTTCTCGCCTGGCTGACCCTCTTTCACGCTGCGAGCCGTAATGGGGTGGTCAGAGGGTACATCTGAGGCTTGTCAAGAAAAATGGCCAGACAGTTCTAGTGAACTGGCCTCTGCGGAGAGCGCCTGGTCCCTCAGGAGCTGTGCTGGAGCGCACCACCTTCCCAGCCTCTGTCTCTGAAGAAGGGGGGGCGATTAGGCTGCACACCCACCCCCTCTGTGTCTCCACCGTCTGTTCCTCAGGGCCAGGCTCTGCTGCTTTAACAAGTAACTCCGCCATGCCCTTGCCTGTGCTGGGAACAGTTTGGGTTCTTGCTGCGCACCCACCAGGGGCCCCAGAGGGAGGGAGAGCTGCCGCTGTGGGCAGCCAGGCTTATGGAAGCGTCACCCCCTTGTGCGCCCTAGGGTTGGAGCCCAAAGGGTTGGGCATGGTGTTTGCGCCCTGCCCTGTGGGGATGGGCAGCTGACCCCAACTCCCAGGACCTCCTGTTCCCGGGGTTGTGGGGCTGGGGGGACTAGAAGCACCCAAACCCAGGCAAAACCTAAGTGCTTAAAACTGAGGAAGGGACTGAACTGGGAAGGCAGGGAGGGAGCAGAGAGCCTCTCCCTGCCTTCCTGAGAGCAGGCGGACCCAGGCCTGCCTGGATAGGGCAGGGACTTGAGGGGTGCCCCCCATGCTCCCGCACCCCAGCTGATGGAAAGAAGCCTGAGGGAGCATGGGTGCCGCTTGGCTCAGCCACCCTCACGGAGGCTCAGCACTGGTTTAAGCAGAGAGCTCCCTCTTGGTAGCTTTGCGGGCTTCCAGAAGCCTTCGGGGCAGAGCCGGTGGGAGCTGTGGTCGTCGTGAACGCGACTGTGGGGGCTGAGCAGCCGGGCCCCATACTGTTCTGCCTCCATGGCTGTATGCTCCTAGACAATGTGTTTCCTCAAGTTTTCAGGTCACCGCCGTCGCAGGGATTGGGAGCGGGGGTAGCTGTGACAAGAGTGTGTGCGTGTGTGTGTGTGTGGAGAGCAGAGCCCCCTCAGTAAGTGGGATACTGTCCGCGCTGGGTCTGGGTGAAGACCGATCCTGGGGAACTCTGGGCTCCTGCGTCTCTGGGCTGTGCACAATAGCACCATGGCTAAGTAAGGTTCAAAGTGGGGGGGTCCCAGAACTTGTGTCCCTGGTGGAGGCTGCCTGGTATAGGAACCCAGGGCCACCTGACACAGATTGCCACCGCCGTTTGTGACCGTGGGCCAGAGACTCGACCTCGTCCACGAAGAGGTAAAGGACCACAGGGGCTTAATCGGTGAGCTGGTAGCCCCCAGGTTGGAAGTCCAAGCCCACCAGCTATCCTGTGGAGGAGGAGATTGAGACTGTCCCCGCGGGCGTCCTGTGGGTCAGAGAGGACTGGGGCGGCCGTGGCTTGGTAGGTCACTGGGAGGCTTGAGGGAGAGAGCCCTCGTGGGCCTGACAGTGCGCCGACACCACGTATTCCTGGGACATGTGGGTCAGCATACAGGTGCGTGATCCCCACGTGACATTCAGGTGATAGGTCGGGGACCCGGGGACCTGCCCTTATCTTCGGTGGCGCCCTTCCTCACCATAGCTTGAGGTTCCCCTCTAGTCCATCCGCAGAGGCAGGGCGACAGCCGGGAACCACTGAACTTGTGGTTAACCAGTGGTCCCTGCCTCGGAGCTGTTTGTCGTGTCCTAAGCCCAACTGTGCCATTAGCTGTGTGGGGTTTTACTCGGGCTCTCTCCACAGTGTGCCCCTCCTCAAAGCCAAGGGTCGAGAGAGCACAGCTTTTCTCCCACCTGATTCAGGTATTTAAAGTGACTTGCACACGTGCCATGTCAAGTTGGCTCCTACCCTGCCCGCTCTGCGGCCGGCACCCCACCTTCTGGAACCCAGCCAGGCCCCTCAGGATGCACGAAGAGACTCCTGGCCCTGGGGCTAGGCTTAGGGGGATGAGGGGCGGATAACCCAGCACTGTGGGACAGGTGAGGCAGCGGGCAAGCGCATACTGCCTCCTTGGAGCTCTGGTGCTGTCCTGGGTTATGCGTTGGGCTCCTCACTGCAGGATTCAAACCACCTGTCATTCTGGAGAAGAACAAAGAGAGGGCCCCCCAGCCCCCGTCAAGAGTGACCTTCTCAGAGACCCACCGGGGCAGTCCCACCCCCTCCCAGAAGATCGCTCAGCGGCAGTGCGCTTTAGGGCGGGCCCCTCGGACTTGATAAGAGGCGTACTCCTGGCCCTGCCAGGTAAGCAGTGGACTGCTAACCACAAGCTCAGTGACTTAAACCCACCCGCTGCTCGGAAGGCGAACGTCAGCGCTGTCTGGCCTTGGGCCCGTTCTGACTCGGTGGCAGTGGATGAGTTATCGTTTTAAGAAGGAGTCCTGGTGGCACAGTCGTGGAAGCATTTGGGCTGCTAAAGGCCGGTGGTTCGAACCCCCCTGCTGCTCTGTGGAAGACAGATGAGGCTGTCCGCTTCCAAAATATACGAGCGCCTCGGAAATCACCCCAAATCACAGTTCTGCTCTGTGCTGTAGGTCACTGAGGGTCAGAACGGACTGACCCACCGTGGTTTGCTGTAGATGTAGAATTAAGAAGGAGTGGCCCAGTAGTTAAAGCACTCAGCTGCCGACCGAAAGGATCAAGATGAGATTTTATGCTCCTATAAAGATTTGCAGCTTTGGAAACCCTCTTGGGGCAGTTCCACTCTGTCCTCTAGTGTCACTGGGTCAGGATGAACAGTCAGGAGACAGCAGTGGCTACATACTAATGGAAAGGTCACCCGAGGAGAAAGCAGCGGCAGCCGCTCCAGGAGCCCTCAGCACCACAGGCACCCTGTGGGCCGCTAACCTGTCAGGTTACTGCAGCCAGAGTGAACTCACCGCAACAGGCTCGCTCTCGGGGACCGTGTACAATGAGGGCAGAGGGTGCGTGGTTGGGCACGGGTTGAAGAGTCTGGGTGCAGGCCTGTGTTTGAGTATTAGGACTTAGCCACCGGTGCTCCTGGCCCCAGGCAAGAGAGTGCTTTGCCTGCTCCATCCTGGCGACCTCCATACCTGGAGAGCCCAGCTACAGACAGACGGTTTGTCACCAGCCCCAGGGCGGGGTGCTGAGCGCATCCGTGTCTTGGGGCACCATAGTAAACCTGCTAGCAGCCCACCAGCCTCCCCACTGGGACGCCCTGTTCCCACTCGGGTGTGTGCCTGGGCAAGCGTGTTCACAGGCCCGGTGCAGGCGGGCTGCTCAGTAAATATTGGGTCGGTGAATGCCAGGCCTGGAGTCATGGCCCATATGGACCCTGAACCTCTTGTTCTGTAACCTGGCCCTCTGAAAAATGGCTTTCCCCTTTCCTCTTTGGGATCTCCTGCCCAGGTCTGCTCACCAGGGACCTTTGAGTTCAACCCCTGTGAGTCACAGTAGAGCTGCTTCGTACACTTCCAATGGCCGGTGCTTCAGAAGCAGACCACCAGTTCATTCTTCTGAGATGCCCCTGGGGTGACTGGGGGAAAAAAATTCCCCAGGTCTTCTGACATCAGGGCATGCAAGCAGAACTTTCCTGCACGTTACTACATTACATTCCGTAGAAGCACCCTAAGACTCCCCTTGTGCAACCATGGCACATGGAACACCCAGTTGTTCATCACTACAGGCCCCAGGAGCAGACAAGCAGGCCATGAGGTCAGGACTGGACTCTATAGAACCCTCAATGCTGTGTCGGGTGACTGTGTTAGGCAGGGTTCTCTAGAAAAACAAAACCAGGAGATAGATATGTATATCCGTACATACAGTGAGGAGGAATGTAACAGCTAATTGTTCCACTCAGCAGTACAGAGGGTTCAGTTCAATTCACTTTTGTGAAACAGTTGATATACAGGAAGCCCTTCAACTTACATGGACTGCCAGGTCCAAGGTCAAGGAAGCAGTCAGCAGAGTCTGCCCACAAGCAGCAAACAGTAGGGTGAGTCACCAACAGTCAGTAACTCAGAGGGCTGAGCCCCAGTGGCGTAGTGGTTGTGCGCGGGACTGCGGCCCACAGGGTTGGAGGTTCAAGTCCAGCAGCAAGCCTGGGCCTCCTCCTCCTACCACCGGAGGGCAGTGAGGCCCCAAAAACAAACAAACAAAAGATGTCAACAGTCAGTAACTCAGGAGCTTAGCGAGGCAGGTCAGAATAGGATACTGAACTCAAGCAATACATGGTGACAGGGTCCACCAGCCTCAAGTTCAAGCAATGTACACACCAGCAGCATGGTGACGCAGATATCAAAGGAGCCTCAAGCTCTAGCAGCACGATCCACGGGTTGGCTTGGCCCACAGATAGTGTAGCTCACAGGTTGAGGCCGAGAACTAGTTTAAAGCAACAGCAGCCCGTTCCAGCATGCTTCGATCCCCAGAGAGCAGGTGGGGGGAGGAAGTGGCCTTATGGAACCATTTATCACGTTGTCTTCCAATCAAACTGCAAGCTGATTCATCTTACATGTTCCCTTTGGCCAGGTGGGCACAATAAACCCAACTATTACAGTGCCCTTGTTCAACTACCCATCTTTGACATTCTGAGCACAAGAACCATAGAGGAGGAAAGGGCGCAACCTGTGTAACAGAAATCCATGTACTTGAAGAACCATGTACTTAAAAACTTCTGGGACCTGCAGCGATTGGAGGACTCCCTGGGACCAAGGCACAAAGTGCTCTTCAGACCTTGAATTGAACATCTTCCCCGATTTTTCAATTGAGCATGGATTTTCACACTGGGATATAGTGCGTTATTATTTTTTTTAATTTTAAGAGCTCTGTTGGCACTGTGGTTCACACAAGGTTGGCGGTTCAAACCCACCAGCTGCCTCACAGGAGACAGATGAGGCTGTGCGCTGCCACAAAGATTTGTGGCCTTGGCAATCTGATACAATGTGGCTGTGAGTTAGGATTGACGCGGTGGCAGTGGGTTTGGTTGTATGGTTTATAGAAGACCAAAAGGCCAACAGTTACTCAAAATCAGACGAGACAGTTGGGGACAGAGAGTTCAGTCGGAGCAAAAGATCTGGAATAGAAAGGAGACAGGCCACACGGAGAGGCATGCCACCACGTTACTGTCTGTGAGGTCGAGAAACTGTGAGGTGGGGGCGGTGTGGCTGTGTGTGTGTGTGTGTGTGTGTGTGTGTGTCTTCACCAACATAAAGTGAAAGGGAAACCGAATGCAGCATCCTCACAGCTGCAGTAGCTGTCAACACTGGTGTCCGTGACGGCCTTCACAAAGGAAGCTCTTCGCTGGCAGGGCAGTGCCCATGGCCTCACCTGCCCCTTCGCACTGACCCCAGTCAGGCTTCGAAGCTGATGCCAGTGTGGTGGGAACACCTACCCCCACTCAGCCGGGGGCAGATCGCAGGATTGCCCCTTCCATAGGAAGCTTGTGAGGGGTGGGGGGCTCCATCACGGGAGACACCATCACAGACAAGCCCTCCCTGGACTGTGCTCCACTCTCCCATCCTGCATTCTCTCATCAAAGGTGCCAGAAAAAAAACACCCGCAGATGGAAGTCCTGCTTCTGTCCCCCACCTGTGGTGGGAACTCAGCCGTGTTCCCTAAGACAGCAACCACCCTTCACTTGCTGAGTGTCTGTTGAGACCACCCAACCCTCTGCTGGGCATTGTCTCTGTTACGCTAGGAACAGAGAGATGCTGTTCGTTTCTTAGCCCAGTGATCATCACACCCCATACATCCAAGTTCCTCAGGAGAACCAAGGGAGGGGGACTTGCAGATACCCCAGCCGCCATCTCGAGTGCTGGGGGATGTATAGAATGCTTTGTAAAGCCCCTCAGAAAAGAGGACCGTGACGAGCTCAAATGGGACTTCTCACAAGATGAGGCTCACAGACACAGACCCCGTCAGGCTCCCCATGTCATTCCTGAGTCAGGTTCAGTGGGCCGTGTTAGGGCCACATTTCTTTCATCCTGACAGTGCCTGCCGCCCATGCTCAGGGAGGGGCGGGGGAGGGAATGGGTAGCTCCCGGGAATGGGCCAAGAGCACTCCAGCCGCCTTTCTCAGGAACCCTCCAAGAGTCACAGTTTGGCCTTGTGTTTATATTCATCCCAGCTGCTTCCATTGATAGCAGCAGGAGAGTGGGGACTGCGGGGGCTGCTGTGCGTGAGAGGGAAGCCATGTGGGGCCGGCCGACTCCAGGCCCTGCCTTGGGGACTGGTGGAGGCAGCGGAGTGCAGAGGCAAAAGCTGCCGGGTCTGTGTTGACTCAGAGCGACGACCCTATGTGACAGAGTAGAACTGCCTCTGTAGAAGCTTCTAGGCCAGCGGTCGCCAAACTCTTGAGACCGGAGAGGCAATGCCGTCCTTCCTCACAACTTCAAAATCACTCAAGAGCCTGAAGTATGTTTTTCCAAACACATGAAATCACCATGATCTGAAGGAACTCTCTCCATCTGTTCTCAATGTCGCTTCAAAGCTGCATGTTCCCACCGAGAGAGCCGCCTGTGACTCCCGAGCCCCAGTTTGCCGATCACGGCTCTAGGCTGTTCCTGGAACGGAAGCAGACCCGGAACGGGGCCCTCTTTCTTCCATGGAGCTGCGGGGCGGGGCAGTTCCCAGGCAGCAGCCTTCTCAGGGAAGCACTTAGCCACCGCACTCCAGTGCTCCCTCAAGCCACCTGAAACCAAAACTCCAAACCCTCAAGTCAGAGTGGAGACATAGGAGGCTGGAATCCTGACCCTCCGGAGGCCAGGCTGTGCCCTGCACAGCTTCCTGCCCGCTGAATCTGGAGTCGTTTACCACCCCCCCCCCACTGTGCAGGTGAACACGCCCGCTCCAACTCCCCACCCTCACAGAGGCCGCACCTGTCTGGAGTGGGTGTGCATTCTCCAGAGGCCGATGCTTGCACTCTAGCCTAGCTTTCTCCCTTACCAGCTGTGAGTGAGACTTTGGGCAAGTCACTTCACTCACCCATGCAGGTCCTTCCCCAGGAAACCGAGGAGAGCTGTTGACCCCAGCGCCCTCCAAGACGCATGGACTGGATAGCGTCCAACTAAGGTGCAGAGTGGGCCTGCTGGGCTTTCTGATGACGAGGCTAACGTCTGTCCATCTGAGTCCTTGCCTCCCAGCCTTCTAAGCCACCCCACTCTTCTTTACAAGGCACAGGTGTTCTTTTGCCCTGGGGCAACCTTGAACAGTGTCACACCCCAGCTGGAAGCCCCTCTCCTCCTCCACCTTCTCCTCTTCATCCCCCACCCCCAAGGAAGCATTCCCTTGAAGGGTCGAACCCTCCTCACTAGGTCGAAAATAAGCATTTAAGTGGGAAGCTGTCCCATGTCTATGGATTGGAAGACTTACTATTGTTAAGATATAAATACTGCCCGTCTTAGGCTGGGTTCTCTAGAACAGTGAAGCCAGTGGTGCTGCGGTCATGAAAATGACTCACAGAATTGGCAAGTTCCACGTCCCTGGCTCGTGTGGCGTATGTCGGCTGGGGTCTTCTCACTGACATCGCCGCAGGGGCTGCTGAACCCAGAATCTACATGTCCGTGGCAGGCTGCTGGTGCCTCTCGCAGGATCAGCTGGCTCCGGGTTCACGTCCAAAGGACCAGAAAGCCACTGGATAAAGCCAGATACACCCAGACCAGCAAAAAAAAAAGCAAGCAGGTTTTCCCACCGCAGCCACGTGTTTTGGAAGCAGGTCACAGCTCGTTGTCGAGACGGTTACATGATGTGAGGCGTCCAGACCACTGAGAAGCCTAACCCCGCCAAGTTGGAACCAGAACTGCCCCAAGTGGATTGGAGATTCGACCTCATCCCAATCAAGATCCCAACAACATTCTTGACAGAAAGAGAAAGACCAGCCCTCGACTTTATATGGAATGGCAAGACATGCCCCAAATAGCTAGAGCAGTGTTGAGATGGGGAAAGTTACCATGGCAACTTAGCTGTTTGCCTCAAAGTTGCCTGTTCAAGGCCTGCCCCTTCTCCCCCAGCTGCTCCGATGGAGAAGAAGGAGAAAGATGAAGCTGTCTGTGCTCACAAAGGTTTACAACCTGGGAAGCCTTAAGAAGCACTTTCCACTGTGTGGTAAAGCATTGCTTTGAGAATGATGGTGATGGCTTTACACAGCTGCAGCAATCAAAACCATCTGGTACTGGTGCAAACAGTAGACAGAGGCTGGTGGAATCGTCCAGAAACAAACCCACCTATCTGTGGCCAGTTGATTTTTGACAGGATATTAAATCCACTCACTGGGAAAGGCATCTCTTCAATGAGGAATTCTGAGAACACTGGATTTCCAAGTTCAGAAAAATGAAACAGGATCCTTACCTCACACCACACACGGAAGCAAATTCAAAATGGATTAGGAGCCTAAATGGGAAAGCTCAAACCATAAAAGTCATCAAAGAAAAAAAACAAACAAACAGAAAGTCATCAAAGAACAAACATGTGACCTAGCATTCAACAGTGGGATGCTGGATACAGTAGCAAAACCACAAACAAAAAGAGACAAAGTAAATAAATATTATTTCTTAAAAACAAGAAGCTGCAGTTTATCAAAGGACTTTACCAAAACATTGAACAGATCAGCCGCTGACTGACAGAAGATTTCCAGAACCATATAGCTGTCGAGAATCTAATAACTAAAATGCAAACATTTTAGCAACTTTACAGCAGAAAGACATATAACCATAAAGTAGGGAAAGGACTTGTAAATAGAAGGAAATACCATGGGGTGGTGCCAGACCCCCTCCAGCAGGCTTGGCTGATGGCCACAAGGCAGAGGTCAGACCGGCCTCCGCCTTCACCCCCTCATATCCTATCTGACGGTAACCGTTAGTTTCCCCCATGACACACTGCTTCTGTGCCCGGGTTGGCTGCTTCGGGGCAGTGACCACACAGGACTCACAGACCATACACTCGATGATGGGGTTGAGTTGGGGAGTTAGCCGGGTATCATTCATGCAGGAAAGGCTCAGGAGACATCTGTTCGGTTAGTATGAGGTCTCCTGCCCCATGCCCACAGGCAGGCCTCTCAGGTCCTTAGTCACCTGGCCTCTGCCCTGCTCAGACGGTGTTATAAAGCTTTGATTGGGACTGCCAATGACTGTCCATGGTGTCGTAGTTACTCACTGGGCTGTGATGGCAGGGCTGGCAGTGTAAAGCCACCAGCAACCCAGCCACACTTACAGTCTCAGAAACCCACAGAGGGTCCCTGGGCGTCAGCTTTGACCCTCGGGAGCCAGTTAAGTTGAACGAATGCCCATAGGGCATGACTCTCCACGTGCTCAGCTCTCTCTGGGTCAGCAAAGGTAGCTAGCTCCTCCAATTAAGGGCGCAGCGGCATGCCACTCCACAAGCCAGCCGCCCGCCCCAAAGCACTCGGCTCTACGCGCTTTATTAGCCAGGGAGTCCACCATTCTGTCTCATGGCCCAGCTCCCGGTTCTGCTGTTGGCTGCACCTCTGCTGCTCTTGTCAGTGTCAAGGCTATCTCCTGGATCACGGAGGTTCAACTCACAGGGATTTCGAGGTGCAAGGACGTGCTCCCTGGCCGGCTCGCGTAGTGAGAACCACCCCCCCCACCCCCCAACTCCTGCCTCTAAAGCTTCACACCCAGGAGGTGGCAGTCCCAGGGAACTCTTTCAGCAGACATTCACAGCTGAGCCCCGTCATCCAATCTCTCTATCCCCCCACCTGCTTTCTCAGACCTGTCAGAAAAAGGAAAGTGGTTTGGTAGGAGGGACAAGAGCAGTGGCTAGAAAAGCCACATTAAACAGTTCACATTGCAGGCTTGAACAGACCTTTTATCGCAGAGAACATTCAAATGGCCACTGGACGCATAAAAAAGAATGTTCCGTGTCATTAGCTATTGGGGAGATGTAAATCATAACCACGAGATACCCACCCACTAGGATGTTTAATTAAAGGGAGCAAGCAGAATAACAACGTGGGGGGAGGGGGGAAGCACAGGCATTGGAACCCATCACATGCTTGGTAAAGTTGAAGGTCAACCAAAAATAAGAGCCTCGCAGAGATGAATTGGCCCGTAACTGAAACAGCGGGCTCAAACCAAACAAGGGTGGTCCGAGAGCAGCCTCTGCCCTGTGGTACGCAGGTTGGGGCCTGCTCAGCAGAATGTGACAGCAGCTGGTAGAAATGCAAATGGTTCGGGCGCTGCAGAAAACCGTGGTGGTTCCTCAGAAAACTAAAAATAGAACTGTTGTTGTTAGGCTGTGAGTTGCCAGTGAGTTTGGCGATTACTCATAGTGACCCTGTGTGCGGTGGGCACGCCGTCCACGCTGACACCAGCCTCAGTCATCGCTGTGTTTGAGCCCATTGTTGTCGTTCCTCTGTCAACCCATTTCGTGGTTGCTTTTTTTACACTTCCTGTTTTTCACTGACCCTCTGGTTTACCTAGCATGATGTCCGTCTCCAGGGATTAAACCCTTCTGCTGACATCCACAAAGATGAAAGTCTCTGCAGCCTCCCTTCCAGAAAGCATTCTGGCTGCCCTTCTTCCAACCCAGATGTCTTCATTCTCTTGGCGGGCACCCCCCCCCCCCGCCCCGGTTAGTCAATATTGTCCGGCACCATAGTTAAAGGCATGTGAGGTCATTGGAAATTGGGGCAGGTGCACCTTAGCCCTGAAAGGGACTGCTTTTGAACAGTCTAAAAAGAGGTCTTCCGCAGCAGCGTGGCTCGAGGTCACATGCATTCTTTGACTTCCTGACGGCTGCCTCTGTGGATCCAAGTTGAGCCGTCGATGGTGATGTCGCCGGTCACGGATCCGGTTCGTGAGGAGGTTTGGTTTCTTTGCCTCGAGGTACACTGAGAGCTGTGGTCACTGTTGATGGTCATCGCTGCGCGCCTCCAATGCCGACATCGACCGAGGTTGTGTCGTTGGTTTTCCTCTGATCCTGATGCCACATTCTTCTTCACGTAGTCCAGCCTGTCCAATTACTTGTGCCGGTTGAGTACGTCTGGTAAAAAGACACCACCCTGACACACGCCTTCCCCGATGGTGAACTATTCGGTCGCCCTTTGCTCCGTTAGCACAGCTGCTGCCGGGCCTGTGTACAGGTGCTGCATGAACAGGTCTTCTCATCTTTGTAAAGCTGTCTACAATTTACCACTCCGTCGCATTGCTTTGCAGAGCTCACAGAAACACATCTTTCCTTCAGCCAAGATCCATCTGATATCAGCAATGACAACCTTGGTTTCACCTCCTCTTCCAAACCCCACTTGAATTTCTGGACGCTCCGTGCATGTGGGTGCCCTGCTGTCACTGTTTCTGAATTACCAGAGGAACAGCAGTTCCACCCATAGGTATCTACTTGAAAGTAGAGTCTCGAAAAGGGACATCAGCATGGGTGACAGCCAGCACTCATCACCAGAGTCAAAAGGCAGAAGCCCTTTAGGCCCACCCACAATCAGATAAATAAATAAAAGTGCATTACACGCTTACGATGGGATGCTACCCAGCCAGTAGGGGCAACGAGGGCTTGATGCCTGCTGCCGTGTGAAATATTACGAGAGACAAGAAAAGGCCAATGTTCGGAGACCCAAGTGTATTCGTGGTTGCCAAGGCCTGGAGGGGGGGTTTACAGTAATGGGGAAATGGCACTGATAAAAATGGGGCCACCGACTCATTACCGACGCCGGTGCTGTCGATAGAGTGGTGTACCTGTAAAAAGTTGAATTGCTAAGCGTAGTGTGGTTGGCATGTTTACCACAACAAACAAAGCCGGATACTTAACACAGTCCTTGGTTTTTGCAGACTTTTTAGGGTCTCCTCTACACACATGAATTTGAACCCAGGTGATTCTGTTCTCACCCTTAACGTGTGTGTGTGTGTGTGTGTGTGTGTGTCTGTGCACGTGCATGTGTTGCTTTTGTTCTGCGAATGAGGTAAGAGGAGGGCCTTTGGAGTCAGGCTCTATCAGGGTTCGAGCGCAGGGCAAGCCTCCGTCTCCTCGGCTGTGAAGCCATGTGAATGTGGCAATTGTTTATATCCCACAAAGCGCCGGGCCTGGGCATGGCCTGGGGTGGGCTGCTGTGATTGTATGTCAGCTGTCATCACAGGTCATCTCTTCACCAGAGGCCCCAATTAGTGGGAGCCTACCCCACCCCCCACCCCCTGAGAACCGAGTGGGCCTGGGATTAGGGATCCACCAGCTGTCTCTCCCTGAGCCTTCCCTGCACCCTTCCTCTGGGTGGTCTTCCAGGCCATGGCATGGAGTAGAGTTCTGCTGCCCATGAATTCAGCCAGGCCCCAAGTACAGTTCGGTGGGGGGAGGGCCAGCCTGCCACCCCCTGCAGTGTGTCTGCCTGCCCCATGCCCACAGCCTGCCCATGCCCACAGCCATGCTTGTCCCTGGGTCTGCCAGGGCTCACATGTAGACTGTGTGCATGGGAAGCAATCCGGGGGCCTTTGAGTGAGTCCCATCTCACAGTGACTGTGTAGGACAGAGAGGAGCAGTTTCTCGAGCAGTGCTCTTTAAGGAAGCACACTGGCACTTCTTTCTTACACAGAGTGCTGGTGTGTTGGAACTGTCAGGCTCCTGGTTAGCAGACACACATGGAACCCCTCTGGTGCCCTGGTGGGGGGTCTCCTTCCATAAGCATGGCAGGACCTTAGTGGACCTGGCCTTGGGCTTGTTTCTGAACGGTGAGTGTCAGGGGACCTGGGAGAGAGAGTGGGTTGACCAGGTCGGTGGAGTGAAAGCGGGGCCAGGGCCCAAAGGGGGAGACAGTGTGGAGAAGAAGGAGAAGTCCTGCCTGGAGCTGAGTTGCAAGTGTCGGGCACAGCCACAGGGAGAGGCCAGCGGCCAGGGCTGAAGGTGGGAAGCCCTCTCGTGGTATCTGCAAGGAGAGGAGGATAGCCATTGTCAGGTGAGGTACAGGCAACAGGCCTGGGGCTGCCTCGGTGCAGAGTCAAAGGGAGAGTGGTGTGTGTGTGTGTGTGTGTGTGTGTGTGTGTGTGTGTGTGTGTCAGGGCGGGGACGGGATGGTGATGGACAGTGGACAGGTCCCCTCATGCTCACGCGGTGGCCAGGGTAGGAGGAGCCCATTCTGCAATGTGACACCCACTCTGCAGTGGGCTTCTTGGGGCCCTCGTGCGCCGGGACCTGCTGTATCACCTTTGGGTAGCCGAGATGCAGACTGTGAGGACTCAGAGGGAAACTGAAAGATGGAGTGAGTCAGGGCTCCCAGGTGCCTCGACTCAGATGCCCGTGCCCACCCAGACAGGCGGGGCCCGAGCAGCCTTCTGCCCAAACATGTGCTGGCAGGAAATAGCCTTGATCGATCGATCGGGAAGGCCAAGGCCAACTTCAGGCACAGGTGCACATCTCGGCCGGGGGAGGGGAGGGGGTGTCAGGCTGCTCCTGTGGCTTAACGGCCCCCCTGGCTCCAGTTGCTCAAGCAGCATGCATCTCAGAAGGGTGAGACTTTGCAGTGCTCTGTCCTCCCCTCATCCCGCCCCCTCCCCCCTCACACACGCATCCAGTCAAACCTTGGTGGCCACAGCCGAGCAGGCATCCTTCTCCAGCCCACTTGCCATCTGAAAAAGCTGACCTGGCCTCCCAGTTCTGCAGACAGAACCTGTGACAGTGACCCCATTCCACCCCACCCCCCTTGGTGGCTCCATAACCAAAGTAAGCCTTCTCCTTTCCCAGAGGCCTCTGCATGTAGTTCATAATACAACGCAAATGTGAAAAATTAGCTTTGCATGGGTGCAATGAATTTTATATGAATCACATTTAAATCAATAGAGTCTGTAAAATGAATCAAGTTCTCCTTCTGAGGAAAGGGGGGGTGCTCTTAAAGGGGCCGTGCCAGCCTTGAGTGGAGGAGTCGGTTGTCTACCAGAGGGCAAGCCAGGCGATGGGTTCACCTTTGGGGGTTCTGGGCGCCTCTGAGGCATCCACCACCTTCTTGGGAGGCGTGAGCAGGCAGAACCTGTGTGAAAGTCACATTCTCCGTGACGGGGATCTTGTTTGGAGAAGAAAGATGAACACAGTTGCTCATCTTTTACTTCTTTTATTCCCCCTCCCCGCCCCCCAGCCCAAGTTGGTAATCTCTTACATGTGTGAGGTTGGGATCTTTGGTGTGGCAAGGCCAGAGAAGGTGGCTAGCCTGCCCTTCCTAAGGCTGTGTTCTGAAGGGAGTGAGAGCCGAGAAAGGCAGCGAGGACAGGAGTGTGTTTCCTACAGAGAGAGAGGAAGACCTTACAACCCCCGCCAGGCTGTATCCCTCCTCTGACCCTGGCGGCTGGCCTCGCCCCTCTCCCTCTTGGCACCGCCACCAACCCTGGCCTGCCCTCCAGCCTGTAATGCTTCGGGGAAGCATTCCAGACCGACCACAAGGCTGAGTGTGCCACCCACACCCTTTAAGTGGCCTCGCATGTGTGCAGCTAGAAGCCAGTGAGCATGCGACGGGCACCTTCCCTTTGAAAAATGTTTTTCATTGACTTCAAATTGCTCCAGTACTGCGTGGAGATATTGTTATGCCAATCGGGAAAGGAATTGAGGTCCCCTCGGCCTTCCACAGCTGCATCCACGGCCACCGCCAACCAAATATCCTGATAACCATAAAATGATCAGAATAGCCCCCAAAGACGAACGGAGTCCCCGCTGCTGTTTACAGAGCACCTGCCGGCAGGGCAGTAAGCCCCACAATGAGCTGCTGACCACATGATCGGCGGTTCAAAGCCCCCCAGTCCCTCCACAGGAGAAAGGCGAGGCTGTACACTCACGGACAGCCCTGCAGGGTCACTGTGAGGCAGAACTGGCTGACTGGCAGTGGGTTTGGCTCCGGCGTTTTGAATTTCCATTGTGTTCAGTACTTAAAGTATGCGGGTAGCTGTGTGTAGGTGATATTTGCATTTCATATATAAAACTAGCCTCTCCAGATTATAGTAGTATCATCGGGGCTTCTCAGACCAATCACAGGGGTGCACTGTAATTCCAGCCCCTCCCTCGCACTTCCCCAGAGGGAACCCCCATTCCCGCCCCCTGGGTTCCCTTCCACACATATCTCTAAACAGGATAGAGTCACTGAGGCGCTCTTTTGGTTTCCTGGGTTTGGGTTATAAAAGCCTGGCCCACTCAGTGGAAGAACTTTAGAAAATAAGAGAGGAGCGTTTTAAAAATCACTCTGGGTTACTTTGGCGGCACCAACCACAAGGTTAGTCGTTCAAACCCACCAGCTCTTGTGTGGGGAAAGATGAGGCTTTCTGTGCCCATAAAGATCCGCCTGCCGGGGCTGGTGACGAGATAGCATCCACTAGATGGCGGTGGGTGTGGGTTTGGTCTTACAGCCCTGACCAGGCCGTGAGACGATGCTTGCTGTTTGATAACCTTCAGAAGGTTTCTGGCGTCAACCACTGTACAGTGTCTAGTGTCGTTTGTTTCTCAGCAAGCCAAAGGAGCAAAAGTTAAGAACTCAGGCCATCCAGTTGCTATCAAGTCAGCTCCAACCCCCAGCCGTGTGTGTGTGTGTGTGTGTGTGTGTGTGTGTGTGTGTGTGTGAGAGAGAGAGAGAGAGAGAGAGAGAAAGGTGTCTTCAATGGCTAGTTTTTCCAAACTAGACCTCCAGGCCTTTCTTCCGAGACACTGCTAGCTGGACTTTGTCTCTGAGCTTTTCTGTTAGCGGATGAGCACACAGCTGTGGGTGGTTTTACATTTACAGAAGCTGTGGCGCTTTTCCTGGTGAAAACAGGTGGAAAAGGGGAAATAAACGATAGCAAGCGTCAGATCCATCCCTGTCACCAACAGTCTCACTCACTGCCATGGCAGCCCTCTGGTAGAGGGCCTCTAGAACGGCCCCTGGGGGCTTCAGAGAGAAGGCACGGGGAGGCAGGTCCCAGCCACCCCGTGTAAGAGCATGTCGCTGAACTATCGTGAACTCCGCCGACAAAACTGTCCCCACCTCGGGGAGGTTTTCCATGTGAACTCACACATTCAAGGGTAAGCCTATGGGAAGGCGCTCTGTCCCTTGGCCAACCTGCCCTCCAGGAATGCCCCAGTGCATGACTGGATGATCCAGGAGCAGGCCTTGGAACCAGTCCATTCCTGGCTCAACCCGGCAGAGAACTGGCCTCTCCCAGTGGAAAGGGGCCTGACCGGGAATGAACCCGATGGGAGCCCTGGGAGGCAAGAGGGCTGTTTTCCTGCTTTGAATGTAAGTCAGAGCCTCCCGCCGCGTCCCAGTTCCCGTCTCCGAAAGATGTCATCGGCTCCCTCACCCCCTGGACCCATTTCATGTTCCGCCAGCACTCTGGGGACATCTGTAAGTGCCTTTTAATATTTCCATTGGGTGTGTTAATCTTTAATTAGAATTTGATGTAGCCGAAATATTTTTTAAAGGCCCGGCTCAATTAATTTCCTTCTCGGCCCTATTATTTTCCGTCTGTCTTTACCTGAATCATTAATGGCGAGAGTGCTGCCATCCAGGGCCGAGACGAGGGCTGGTGTCATTAACTCCCAAAGGCGCCACGTGCTCCGCACCCGTCAGCCTCGGGCCTGCTGTGTTACAGCCCCTGGTGTTCATCCGTCCCTTTCCCTGGCGCTCCCTGTGCACCCCCGGGCCTGCTGCTTGGCCCCAGTGGGCATCTGCTTGGTTTGGGGCTGGAAACATCTCAGACGAACATGAGGAAGAGGATTTCAAGCTGCGTGTTGAGCTCACCCTGGGTGACAAGGTCTTTTTACTTTGCACGGTAAAAGCTGCTGGGGCCAGCAAACCCTAACCCTCCCTCCCTCCCTCCGAGGAGATGTGGGCTCCGTATAGCCAGAGAGGAAAGGCCAGTTCTCAGCAGGAAAATGCAAGTCTTTTCCAGTAAAGAGCGACAGAAAACTGATCAGACGACAACACCCCGTCAAAGACAAAAGATGTGTGTGACCCTGGAAATGAGGGAACCTGGTCACATTCCACTGTCACTGATGTCCCTTCCTGGCACCGTCAGCCCCGCCCGGAGGTGACCTGGCCCAGGTTGCCCTCAGCTGGGAAGTAGAGGCCAGGCACTGACAACCTCGGTGAGGGCCCCGGTGCCAGGGGGGTCTGTCGCCAGACAGTGCTCTCTGGGCTGGATGCAGGCCGGTGGGGGGGCGTCGGCGCTAAGGGGGCCGGGAGTCTGCGGCACAGTGGTTTTTAGGGTAGATTTTCTTCACGAAACACCGGAAGGCAGGAGCCCAACTGAGTAGGCATCTGTGTCTACTCCTGCGTGAGTCGGGAGGAGGGGGGGAAGCAGCCTGAGAGGACAGAGCGGCCCCTCAGCGCCTGTTCCAGATGCCACCAGACAGCGTTGTTAAGTCCTGGTTGGCACTGTGTCTCTGCTGAGTCCCCTTCTTGAAGATGCCGTCCCAGCCTCCTCCACCTGCCCTCACAGGGGGCCTGGCAGGCTGTGGGACATAGGCCCTTCCCCCCCCCCCCCACTAGGAGCCTGGGTCTGACCTCTTAAAGGCCGCCTTTCCCTCCAGTGTCCCCAGCACCCAGCTGCCAGAGGCCCTCAGCTGGAGACACATTGACCCCTCCCCAGTCAGTCCACGTGACTGAGCCCCAGCCCATCCGGCGGGCGGCACGTCCTCATCTGAGAGAGGGGTGGGTGGGAACCAGGGCTCCCTGTTGCACCCCCTGCTGAGGACTGGCCCGTCTACTCCTACCAATGGGATTCCAGTCGCCATTTTCACAAGGGCTCCAGGCGCTTGTCGTGGGCGCTTGCCCGGGGCTCTTGCTACAAAGACAATTCGGATTGCACGTGTCGGGCTGGAGAGGCTAGTGCTCACCGGGGGTACACCGGGAAGAAGCTGGTTGCAAGCCCTCTGGGGACCAGCTCGCCTGCCATCAGCCCTTCCTGTGTGTCACATGGCAGCCGCCAGATGTTTGGCTGGGGGGAGGAGGGGGTGGCCAGTGTGCCAGGCCCCCCCACACGTGGGAAGAAGCAGGCACCGAGGAGGGCTCCCACCGCATTGGCCCCTACGGCCTGCTCTCCCTCCACACACCCCAGCCCTGTGCGGGAAGAGATGTGTGAACACAGGCCCGTCTGTGGGCCAGAGCTGGCTCTGTGGAGAGAGCCGAGCGCCGGGGCCACATGCGGCCAGAGTGCCTCGGCCTTCCAGGTCAAGGAGCTCCCAAACAGCAGGTGACAGGGCCTCCCTCCACGTCACCAGGGTTTCCTCCCTCAGGGGTCCAACGTGATTGAAGCACGGCTGAACTGCAGCCCCCCCCCCCCGGTGTGGGGTTCCTGTGGCCCCACACAGCAGCTGCTCACCCACAGAAACCCGAAAGCACCGGGAAGCATTCCCATCCTTGCCGGTGGCCGTGGCCTCATCTCATTGGCTCACTAGTCCCACGAGGTCTGTTTGACAGAGAAAGGTGTGGTGAAGCAAACTTTTTGGGGAAATGATAACATTTTTGTGTAAAGGCGAGACACAGATAGCGTCTTTCATCCAGATTCGTACCCATTTATGTTTCATTCGTTGACATTGAAACAGCCGCGTGTAGGGGTCCGTGGCTACCCGGGTGGACAGCACAGATGCACACAGGTCCACCAACAGGCAGTTCTGTCTGCCAGCACGGTCAAGCCACTGGGGAGGAAGCCGTGAACCAGGGAGTGTTGGGGTCTTGGGTTCTTCCAGGCCTTAACTGCGCCCCTCTTTGGTGTGAGGGCGTGCTCACCTTGCCGCATCTCAGGGACCCTTTCAAGAGGGAGGGGGCCACAGCAACAGCGAGACACCCGCCCTGCCAGGCAAGTGAGTCCCACAAGATTGCGCGCTCTGATCTATGACGTGCAGGCAGCCCCCTCCCTTGCCACACTGATTTGAGGATCAGTGAGGGGGTCATTGCAGAATCTTGGGGGCAATTACGCGCTTAGGCAATGTCCAGTGGAAGCTTGGCTTTGGGACGCTCTGGCAGATGACACTTTGAAACCGCCTCCTCGTAGTAGCCTTCTGTCAGCTACCTGTCTTACGGCCCCAGGAGCTCTGGTAAAGTATTGGGCTACGGGCCACAAGGTCAGTGGTTCAGACCCATCGCACCGCTCCCCAGGAGACAATCTGCTCTGTCCTGCAGGCATCCTCAGAACCACAAGGCCTCGCTGGACCAGAGTGTGTGTGTGTGTGTGTGTGTGTGTGTGTGTGTGTGTGTGTAGGGGGTGGGGAGGTAGTGTTTGGGTTTGTTTTTTGACTTCTGTTGTGTTGAGCTGTGAGCTCTGGTAGACCCGTGACTGTGAGCTACTGAGGGTGGGGCCTCCCCCTCCCCCCACCCTTTCAGAACCTGGGACAGTGCTTGGCACGTGTAGGCATGCAGTCAATGTTTGTTGGAAGGGGTGGGGAATCATGTTTAGGTTTTTCTTCTCCTTGGTGAACCTTCCTCATGTCTCAGTTCCACCGTGGGTCAGGGACTAAGTCTTAGCAAACACCTTTATTCCCCATGGCCACCTTTCCTTCTCCCCCCCACCCCCCACCCGGCTCTCAGCCCCCAGAAGCCCACACTGCAACTCCAAAGGGCAGAAGTTTTGCAGGAGCACCTAGTCTCCCTGAGCCTCTGGGGTGTGAGACCTGCCCTTCCCTCCCTCTGCCAACGTTCCTGCACACAGCAGCAGCAGCAGCATCGGTGAGGGCACCCACTCACCCCACACCCTAAGGGCCTCCCTGGTCTGTGACCACCTGGGAGCAGGCTCCTAGCTGGTCTTTTTGGCTCAGCCTCCTCATAGAGGGGTGCTGCGCCCTCCTGCACCAGGCCCCGTGCAGGATGGGGAAAGGTGCCCACCTGGGCAAGCCCGGCGCTGGAGAGGACATCCTGTAAAGGCTTCTTGAATGACCACAGCTGGTCAAATGACTAGAACGTCCGTGCCTCGTTTTGTTTTTCATTCTCTGACCAGAGCGCGTCACGGTCGCTTTTTAGAAGTAGGGAAGGGGGAAGAAAAAGCTCAATGAGAAGGTCGGTGAGGCTCTTGGTGCCTGCCCCTTTTGAAGCCTTGTGGGGCGATTTAAAGGAGGTCGTCTGATTGGGTGCGTAGACCTACTTCATCCTCGGGGCAGCGTTTTCCATCATACAGTGTTCTAGGGCCCAAAGCTTAGAGCTAGTTGATTTGGAAACCACAACTCCAGGAGCTTCGTGTGTGGAGCACACGGCTTTGTTTAAGGCCAAAGGTACGGCCAGCCTCCACCAGAGGCCGCCCATATGTTACTTACTGTTAGTGTCTGAAGTGGACTCAATTCCCACAAGCTAATTAAAACTGGGACTGCTGTGCCAGGAAGCGTTCCCTCCAGGCACTAATTTCTGCCAAACGGCTGTAAATGTGTCCCCTCATAGGAAATGTAGCCCTTCTTTCCCATCAACAAGGGGCAGGTGGTTTCATCCCAGCCTCTTCTCCTGCAAGACCAGGAAACAGAGGCCCATTCAGAAAGGCCACTGCCCGGGCCGAGACCTTGCAGCCATTCCTCTTGCCCAGCCCCACCGCCTTCCCCCCAAAGCTTGCTCTCAGGCCGAAAGCACCCATGCTTTCTGAGAGCCAGCGCAAGTCTGGTCCTTTGATCCGCAGGCAGCCCTGTCTGCCTCCCAGGTCTCCCTTGCGCCCTTCACTGGGAAATGGTGCTGCCGAGGCTAAAGCCCCGGGCACTTTGACTCCTGCCCTCAGGGGCCAAGAGCCAGATGAGCTGCAGGTGGACGCAGTCACAGGCAGTGGAATGGCTGCAGATATGAGGCCAAGTGTCCCCAAACCCAAAGGAAGTAGAGGGAATGGAGGGTTGGCCCTGGTGGGGCAGGCCAAAGGGACTGGTGTAAGAACGTGCCAAAGGAAACGCCTTTCTCCTACTTTGCTTGGTCAGTGTCTGGACCTCTTTGAAAGATTCCCCTAAATCCTTGCCCCTGGAAACCTTCCCTGACCACCCGGGGCCCAGCCATCAGCAGCTCCCAAGTTCTGCGGTAACCCTTGCCCCGTCACACGACAGTTGTTCCCTCGGTGCCCATGGCCCTTTCCCCAGACCCCGGCCGGGGTGAGTGAGTGCTGGTGCCAATCCGTTTTCTTCCACCAACCAGCCTACCTCACAAGGAAGGTCCATGAGGGCTGCTAGCAAGAGGGAACTTCCTGGTGCCAAAACAGCCTGGAATGCCGAGCTCAGCCCCACTTGACCAGAAGAGTTCCCCAAAGAGTCCCCAGGATCAGTGGGTGCCAAGGTCCCCACCGTTGTCTGTCAGATGCCTTAAGGAAGAAGCCCAAGGGAAATAAGAGGTTTGTCCTGATCTTCGTGACTCTCCGTATCCAGAGGGAGAAAAGAAACGCGAGAAGCTCCCATGCTGGGGCTGGACGGACCCTCTCTGTGTCTCAGCTCCTGAGAGCAGCCCTAGAGGATGAAAAGGGACACTCAGGCCGGGAGATCACTCGGGGAGGGGTGCAGCTGCCTCCCTCATTCCTGGAGCCGAGCTGGGCCAGGAGTCAAGCCGAGATCTGCCTGACCACACCATGGTTTGGGGTGGAGTGGGGAGCGCCCCCAGCCCCCATCCCACGCACCGGCCAGGATGTCCTTGTTGAACAGCTGTGAGGCTGCTGAGTGGCCAGGAGGGAGGGCGTCGTACCAAAGTCGGTTTGGTGGTAATCTATCTCGCCTGCACGGTGAAGAGCTTGGAGCTATTTAAATCTTTTCTTGGAAATCTCAAGTATTTCATTCAGCTGCCATAAAGTTAGGTAACTATTTACGCATGGTGAGCAGGGCCCTTTCACAGAGGAAATTATGCAATGTGCAGAGAGCTGATAGAGATAAGACTTTGTGAAGATCTGACCGCTGTGCCTCTGGGTGGCAGGCAGGCTATGTGTCACTTGATAAGGGGACATGCCACACAGCTACTTGGAATTGCTGCTCATTCAGATTCCGTTTCTGGTAACTGCGTCTTCCACAAGCTGCCGCTCTGTGAACTTCGCTTGGTGCCAAGAAAGGGAACAGAAATCAGGCTCTTGCAAGTGACCCACCCCATGATGGACTTGAGGCGTCCCAAGAAGCTGCTGCCCTGGGCACTCCCTGGGCACGGGGAATGAAAAGGGCACAGTCCCCACTCCTACTTCTCCCGAGAAGAGCGGCTTCAGAAATGTCCCAGGGGTGAAGATGAAGAACTCAGCCTGGGTCTCTGGGCTGCTAGGGGGAAACTGGCTGCTGCTCCAGTTCATTAACGTGAGCATGTGCGTTTCGAGTGAAGAGAAAGGAAGCAGCCAGGTTCCCTGGAAAGCCCCACCTGGGGAGGATGCTGCATCCGAGCCCAGCCCAGCCTTTGGGCACTGGGGAAAGAGGGCAGTCAGACCCTGGAGAAGGATCGAAGGCTCGGTAAAGGAGAGGGAGCCTGGAAAGAGAAGAAGACCCTTCAGGAGATGGGTTGGCCCGGTGCCCACAATCGTGACTCAAACAACAGCTGCAAGGGGGCCAGACTGGCAGTGTTTGTTCAGGCACCTAGCGGCAACATTCAGATGGGAACTGGCCCCATACTTGTTCAGGACCAAATGGTGATGCCCTTACCTGTCCATGTCCTCCAAATGAGAGAGGATATAAGGTCCTTGGTGGTCCTCGGTACTCAGCACACAGAAAGGGCACCACAAGCCCCCCCCCCCCCGCCCCATATCCAGACACTTCCTAGGCAGAGGTCCGCTGTGCGAATTCCAGAACCCAGTCCATTTCCCCAGGCAGGGGATCAGATGGCGGTCACCACCCTGTGGTTTGGAGAAGGTCAGAAACGCGGCAGTCAGCGCGTGAGAACTGCCCGCTGCTCGCTGGTCACCCTAAACCGGGAGGAACTGCACAACAGCCCTGTGGCTGTTTCCCCAGAAGGCACCCTGAAAAGTCCCCAAGCACGCAGCCAGCTGGACAGGTTTGTGCCGCACACATCTCTCTGCCCCCCCACCTGGATTCTGCCGTTAGCATTCGACTGCTTGTCTCTGTCCTACGTGCTCCTCCGCCCGTCCGTGGTTGGATGCCTGTCAAAGGGAGTTGCAGGCACCGGGCCTGAGAGAGAGAACGCTCCTGCGTGCCCTGCACTTGCAGATGGAATGGGCCCCAACCTAGGAGCATCTGTGACGATGGATGGATGGAGGGCTCGCTTGCTCTGCCTTGCCGCATGGGGTTGCTATGCACCCAGCAATTTGCATGTTGACCGGCAGAGCCCCGGTGGCAGAGTGGATGACACCTCATTGGGCTGCTAGCTGCAGGGTCACCAGTTTGAAACCACCAGCTGCTGTGTGGGACAAAGACGAGGTCTTCTAACCCCCGGAGAGAGAGTAAGTCTCCGAGGCCCACAGAGACAGCTAGCTGTACGGTGTGTCCCACAGGGTCACTCCAAGCCGGGGTTGACTCAAACGCGTGAGGTTTCTTCCCTTGGACGTTTACAGACAATGCACCTGAAGCAGAGTCCCATGGTCAGGGCTGCCGTCCCAGCAGGGACACCCGACTGAAGTACTAGGGGGTGCCAGAGTTCTCTGCTTCTGGCACTTGGCTGCAGGAGGTGGGGGCGGGGGTGGTGGCCTGGACCCCCAACGCACCCTCTGGGAGCAGTGACAGGGGTTCACGCCTTGGAACTGAGCCCTGGGTCCGAATTTTCCCTGGGTGGCTGGATTCCAGCAGATGTTGTTGCCCCTCTGCCTGTCTCAGCCACTCTCCTCTGCATGTACAGGGGCCTTCCTTCTGCCCCTTCATTCCTCTGGGCCCGCAGCAGAAATAGGCCCAGCCCCACTCTCCATCCAGGAAATGCCCGGTCTTACAGCTGCCCCCAGCCCATGTGCCCCCCCTCCTTGTGCTGGGAAGGAATGCTGTAGGGATCTTCAAAGAAGACGAAGTAATTGATTGCTCTTTGCAGCAAATAACCCATCCACTGTTGCTGGCTTGATGGAGAAACGCTTACTTAATTTTCTCCCAAGGATTGATTTGACTGTCAGGGGAAGCCGGTCTAATTGAGTGTGGCTCGTTGACACCCTGAGTGAGAAACAGCTGAGCTGTGCTCTGGATTGGCGTCACACGTGGAGGCTCCCCTGGCACTGCCCCCAGCTCAGAGCCGCTCCGGACCCACCCCCTCCCCGGGCCATCCATCCACTCACTTTTCGAAGCTCTCGGGCAGATCCCAAGCCAGCCTGTGCCCTTTCTGACGCCCGAAAGCTGCTGTCATTCTCATGGGGGTGGCGGACACTGGGGTGACATTTGGGAGAGGATGGCATTTTCCCACCCGGCCTGCCCCTCCCCCTCGCCTTCTGGAAACTGCCTGGAGCCGGTGATTCATCTTCTGGCTCCCAGCTGGCTTTCCTGGTCAGTTAGGGCTCCGTCACCAGGGAGCCCTGCCATGCCGCTCTCCTGGGACCCTTCTCCGGTCCCAGTCTCTGTGCACTGGCCTGCAGGCCCACAGGAGCAGGGAGAAGCCCACACCAGCACCCAAACTGAGCCCCAGGCCCCTCCAACCTGCAAGCTGGGAAGAAAGGCAGCACTTCCGGGCGAAGGACCTGGCACAGGCCCATGGGAAGGATGGGCCCAGGCCCTCAAGGCCACAGGAACAAAGCCTTCTGAGTGTGTTTGGGGGAATCTGCCTGTCTCTCTGCCATTTCCAAAGGACCGGCTCCTACAAGTCCCTAACCTTCTTATATGTCCTTGGGGTCCCTGTGTGTGTCTCTCCTGGATCCAGTAAGCACGTCACAGGACCTCATGAGTGTGGCAGGCCCGGGGCCCGGTGTGGGTCTTCGAAACAGAACGGTCCTGTGGATGAAACTGCCCAGGGGGGTGCCCTGTCCAAACACGTGGCCCCAACCCCAACCCTCTTCAGAAAGACAAAGCCAGCCAGCCTCTAAAACCTCTGGAGGGGGAGCACCATCACCCCCCACAGGACCACCAGCCTGCTATGGGAGCTCGCTGCCAAGCTCCAGGACGAGTACAGGGTGGGGGTGGGGGCATAGATGTGCCCCGTGGCCCAGCCCATCAGACTGCTGAGAGGCCTCCCGAGTGGGCGTGGCTGCAAATCCAAACTCCATTTGGGCTCTCGGAAGGGCTCCCGCCCCCCCCCCCCAAAGTGGGGGTGGGGGTGAAGTGGGTGTCGGATTTCAAAGCGCTGGAATTGATTAGCCTGGAGAGCCCACTATAAGACTAAAGACTTTGCTTCTAAATGTATTTGGAGCCACCAATGCCAAGAATGAAATTACAGTATTGGCATCCATATTTTACTATGAAGGCATCATTTAAATATAGAGAAAGTCAATCATGCCCATTTATGGCTTCGTAATGAGCTACAGCCTGTCAGAGTGGTCCCGCGCTGGAAGGACAGCAGGACAGCGGGTCAAGAAGTCCTTTTTCCAGACTGGGACTCTCAGCACATCAGCTTTCTTCCAGCCACCCTGGGCACCTGAAGCCCAGGGCCCCACCCTCCCGGGAGTGTCTCAGTCCAGGTGCCAGGGAGGGGCCAGCAGTGGGGGGGGGGGGGGGCTACTGAAAGGAAGTGGGAGCGAGGTAGTGGATGGGTTGGCAACCGAAGATCAGGGTCAGAGAAGGGGCCACTGACGCTGACCCCACAGGCGTTCTGAGAACCGCCGAAAAGCATGATTCATTTTCTCCTTGGAAGAGACTGGCTTAGTCAAGAGAGTGCATTCAGAAAGCATGACTCTCCCTTAGGCAGAAGGGTTCTATTTCAAGAGAATCGGTCTCCTGGGCACTGAGGCCTTTCAGACAACCCAGCACCCACCTGGGAGGGCCCAGCTCACCCTCACGCCATTGCAAGGGGCCGAGACCCAAAGGCAGGAGGCGACTTGCCCAAGGTCAGCTAGCACAGGCAGAGCTGACAGTGAACCCAGATTCCCACAGCGGCTTGACCCACCTGGCACAGGGATGTTGTCAACAGATCCAGATTTGCTAAGTGTGGGTGTACTGGATCGACCCCCAGCATGGGGAAATGCCAGGTCCATCGCCCGCGGCAGTCAAGCTCCCGCTCTGAAAACGGGTGGCGTGCGTGTGGCATGGCAACCCCATTTCTCCAGCAGCCGAGACCGCAGGGGTACACGGCCCCAAGATGGCAGCGGGGGCGTTTCACTCTGGGACCCACTTTCTCTCCTCGGGCTTCTCAAGGGTGCACGGGGCCTCTTCTGAGCCCCCACTCCGGGGATTGGACTCCTTACGTTCCCTGTTTGGGTTTTTGTTCTTGTAAACCCACATTTGACAGTTTCAGGTCTGGTCAGATTTCCCTGTGTGCAGGGAAACTGGTTTGGACCAAGCTGAAGACTACAGGACCTTCCGAGCATCCCAAATTGGCCAGCCCGGACCGGTCTTCCGGGGGGCAGTGCCCCATCCCTTGGCAGTGCAGGAAAAACCTGAGAGTTGTCACTATGCCTGGAGACACCATTAAGTTACCCTCTCTAGCTGTTGTGAATGATCTGTTGCTGCCTAAGAGACCACCCCAATGCCGAGTGACTTCTGGCAACTACACTTGGGGCATTTTGCTCAAAGATAGGTCACGTGGCTTCATTGGAGCCAAGTGACATCATCTCTGTCCAGTGACATCAGCTGAGGTGGCTCCCCTGGAGACTAAAGGATCACAGATGGACAGGCAAGTGTGAGCCTGGAGTTCTCTCTCCATGGAGCAGTCCCAGGCTGCTGGGGCTTCCTCACAGCAGGGGAGCTGGCTGGGCGTTGCCTCGGGACTCACACAGCCTCCCTGCTTCCCCTGTGCTTTCCGTCATGACAGCCACAGAGGCTCACCTGGGCTCAAGGAAAAAGAAAGTAGCCCTGACCACCTGATGGGGATGAGAGTGGCCCTTTCCCAAGGGACTTGCACAAAAGAGTATGTAAAGAGAGGCTGCTAATTTGGAAAATTCAGCCCGTAGGAACATCCACAGTACTTCTTTTTTCTAGTGCACCAAGGAGGATGTCTCCAAGCTCAGAGAATTGGGTTTGGAGCTGCTCTAACGCATACACCCAGGCCTCGACTGGAATTTAATGGCAGTTTCCTTTCATCTTGCTCTTCCCCCACCCCTCCCCCACCCCTCAAGCTAGCATCCGTTTCGTAAATTCTGGTGTTCCATTTGCAATCCCTGGGAAAGGACATCAAGCCTGGTAACCCAGAGGGGCCGTGAAGAAAAGCCAGACCCTCCAGGGCACAGGTTGGCCCAGTGGCTGCAGTCATGCATTCCAACTCAGGCATAGCATTCGGAGGGCACAGGATGGGGCAGCACTCTGCCCTTTTGTACGTGGGTTCCCTGGGGGTCAACTGGTGACTTCCATGGCACCCGGCAACATTCAGGGAGTGATAGGAAGTTTCCTCTTTTAAGTGTTCTTTTGATAAGGCCTGTGTGCTTCAAAGAAAAACAAAATTAAGGTTGATTATCCTGAGGGAGTCAAAAGGACAACGTTTGCCCGAGACCAACATTCAGAAGGCAGAAAGGGCTCACTAAGCAGGAGGAGTGGTAGGGGGAACACCGGGAGGAACAAGAAAACCACTCATGCACTCGAGTTTCTCCCATAGCTGGTGGTCAACATCACAGCAGTATCTGCAGCATTTTTTTCCGAGCAGGGAACAACATTCCACAGCCACGTGCTGTTCTCTTAAAGCAGCCATCACACACACACACACACACACACACACACACACACACACAGAAAGCAAGATTTGGGCGAAACTGTTTTTATGAAAAAATTCACCATGACCAGAGAGAACCTTCCCAGGTGACGCCACTGGGTGCACTAACTCAGAGTTGCCCAAAGCTCACTTGCCTAGCAGGAAAGAGACATACTAAGAAAACTTCACTCTGTCCAGCGCAATTTCGGGTGTTTTGTTTTTGGTTTTTGGGGGGTGGCGTATCCCTTGTAAGTACAATTGTTAAAGGACCCTCCTGGCAGTGTCTGGGGTGCCATTTCCCCTCTGAGCACCTACTGTGCTCAGCTGTTTTCACTGTTGCCAGGTGAAAGGTGGTCTCGCTTCCTGGGAGGGAGCACACCTCTGTGTGTGTGTGTGTGTGTGTGTGTGTGTGTGTGTGTGTGTGTACGCGTGCACACACACACGCTGCAACCGACTCCTCACAGGCTATTTGGTCTATCCCGAGCAAGACACTTTGCAGATTTAACTCATAATCTGTTTGCTTCTATGAAGTAATTTGCCTCATGAGAGTTACATTTCCATTCTGGTGCATTCTGCCAATATTTATTGGTATGTATTGATTCTTATCTTTCTTCTGAAGAAATCTTCGCTTGTGCCTGAGGTCATGTGGAGTTTTTTTTTCCCTCCTGATTGTGTGTGTGTGTGTGTGTGTGTGTGTTAAAGAGGCGATGTTGGTGGCAGAGGGGAGGTCCCCACAGGCACTGGGGTTTGGGTAGCCAAGCAGCCTGGTGTCACCATTGCCTGCAGGGCCTCTCCTGACTGGGAAATCAGCGGGGCCTTCCGGAGGCCTCAGAGCCGCCTACCACACACACTAGTGACCAGGCCTGGCTCCATCATCTCAGAGAGAGCCACCTCCCTGATGAGGGCCGCAGCTTCGCCTCCTTGCCATGAGGGCACCTGCTCCTGGCCGGCTGTGCACGAGGCCCCAGCTGGAGGACAGGAAGCAGGGCAACTCAGGCACCTCCTCGTTCAAGACACCTCGGGGGCCAACTGGGGAGCAGACAGCTGTGCCCCGCCAGGTGCTCCCTGGGAAGGCCGCGGCCAGTGTGCGGGGCAGCTGGGCGTAGGTGCCAGAGTTCACCCACGCGCGAGGCTGACTGGCACACAGAAGCAGCGACCCCTCTTTCCCTGTTTGGCAGCAGCCCCTACCTTGGCTTCTCCTGAAATGCCCCCACGGCTTCTGAAGCAGAGCAGAGCAGAGGCTGGCATTTGAGTTTTCTTGTGAAATGGCTCACTGTGTTCCCACAGGGCTTTGATGTCTCCCTTGCGCATTTGAACACTGTTCCCCTCTGGGGTTTGCCCTGCCTTCTTTTCTCGTCTCTGTGGTGGAGGTGTGACGTGTCTTTCCTCCCCCTGAAGCCCCCGAGGTCATGGTACTTTCTCAAGGAGTCAAGTGGCTCTTGATGGGTGCTCCCAAGGCCGGGCCTGCTCGCCCAGCCCGAACCTGGCATGTGGGGACAAAAGAAAGCTCTGGAGTGGGGGCAAGAGGAGAGGGAAGAAAGAGAATATCGATTTGGTTTTTAAAAAGCAGATGATTCTCGAATCCAGGATAGATAAACCCCTCAGGGCCAACAATGAGACTAGAGATACCAGGAGGATAAGGGGAAGGTAGGGGGAGAAAGGAGGGGACTTGGTCACAAGGATCAACATATAACTCCCTCCCAGGGGGACGAACAACAGAAAAGTGGGTGAAGGAAAACAAAAGACGATGTAAGATATGAAAATAATAATCTATAACATATCAAGGGTTCATGAGGGAGGGAGGGGGAGAAAATGAGCTGATACCGAGGGCTCAAGCAGAAAGAAAATGCTTTGAAAATGACGATGGCAACATGTGCAAAGGTGCCTGACACAATGGATGAATGTGGGGATTGTGGTACGAGATCTAAGAGCCCCCAATAAAAGTATTTAATAGTTTTTAAATGCAAACGATTCTCAGGCTGAGCCCTGGTGGTTCAGTGGTTGAGTGCAGGACTGCGGCACATAGGGCTGGCAGTTCAAATCCAGCAGCAACTCTCCAGGAGCAAGGCTGGGCTTCCCATTGGGCAGTGATGCCCCCCCCCAAAAAAAGAGAGCAATTCTCATCGAAGAAGGTGCTTAAGGGTTAAGAAAACAAACCCACCTGCTGTTTGCCAGTCCCTGCATGTTCAAAACAGTCCACTCACTCACCCTCTGACCCCCAACCTAACTAAAAGACTGGCAGCCCGAGCCCACCCGGAGACACCGCTGAAGGAAGGCCTGGTGATCCACGTCCAAGAAACCAGACGGGAAATGCTCTTGTGCACAGCCCTGCTCTGGCCCAGCTGTGGGTGCCCTTGGTGGACCAGCGTTGGCTGGAAGGCAGCCAGTCTCCCTCACTGGCTGTCTAAACCAAGGCTACCTTAGTTTTGCTGGATCTTACCTGCACATGTGTGTATTTCCTGGAGGTGGTGGGCAGCAGCAGCACGTTGACCTGTGCCTCACGTGACCCTTAGGCCTAGAAGGACCGCCTGCTAGGGTTTCTTGGGTGCTGACATGGGCGGGGAGCCAACCCTTGGGCCTTCCTTCCCCCTCCCCCCGCCCCGGACCTCTGTGCCTAGGGGACTCCTCTCTCTTGTAGGAGGGGCTTCTGTTTATCTCTCCTTGTCTAAGCACAGCGAGATCACACTCTCAAGCTTTTCATTTTCTCATTTGAAATGTTCAGGTGTTTTCCGATGCCCTTGCAAAGAGTTTTTTGAAAGATGCTTTCAAACCTGCGAGCGTGTGTGTGCGGTAGAAGCACGTCATGAAGCCATTCTCCTTTTCAATCATTTCGAGCCATAGTGGCACCCGAGGCGAAAATGAAAGTTCTCCCATTAACACAGTCCACTCCCCGATGCCCTCCATTCTCACTTCCCTCCCCACAGGTAACCACTGTCCGTGGTTTGGTTGCACGCACTGTTTTTAAGTAAGCGTATCAGTTTCCCACCTGATTGGGGGGGGGGGGAGAATCATACTCAAACGGTTCCTTTATGGGGGTGTTTAGGTTGTTTCCTGGTTCGGCTATTTCTTTTAAAACACGTGTGGCAAAGGATCCCCATGGGAGGAACCAAACACCCACCACAGACTGGAGGGTCCAGATGCTTCTGGTCTTTTTCCGGTCCAGCAGGGGCACGCAGCAAGACTCCACGCGGAGAACATGGGAGTGAGAGAGGGCACCTACCGTAGAGTGCCTGGCCTCTCTGCTGTCCAGCTACCTCGGGATTTGGGCATCAGACCCCTGTGACAGGCAGGAGGGTGGAGGTCCCGTGAGACCCCTCAGGGCAGAGCTCAACTTCCAGTCTCCAAACCCCAAGCAAGCTGGCGGCCCGGTGCTGCTGGCGCCGAGCTCAGGAGCTTGTGTTCCTGCCTTCCCACGGCGTCGTTAGGCCAGCACCACGCCAGCTGGGCATGCCATCTGTGTCCCAGGAAGCCCTGCACATGCGGCATATTGTCAATGTTCTAGCAGCAGCTTGAGCTGCTGAAAGGCGGAGGACCTTCCCCTGGGGCTTTCTCTCTCCCCCTCTCAGTTAAACCACAGAGCGCCTTGAGGGCAGCAACATCATTCCTGTTTTCCACCGGAGGGAGAGAAGAGCAGAACCTGGAACTCGGGTCTGCGCCCCGCCCCGCGGGCCCTGCTGCCTGCCAGGAGCCCCAGCCCCTGCTCGGCAGGCAGCCCCAGCCTCATTCTGCCCTCCGTCTCCCTCCATCCAGATAACAGCGACTTGATCGCGTGCACAGTCATCACCAAAGATGGCAGCATGGTCCAGCGTTTCCTGGCAGTGGACATTTACCAGATGAGCTTGGTGGAGCCCGACGTGTCCAGGCTTGGCTGGGGAGTGGTCAAGTTTGCAGGCCTTCTGCAGGTAAGGTGACTCTGGAAACGTGTCTTGGTTGGCTGGGTGTACACACACACACACACACACACACACACACACACACACACACATTTATCCATTTGAGAATTGATTTTAATCAGTTTTCCCAGACTTAGATCTTTTCCTCTGCCTAATGCCTATGTGAATATAGGCACACGCAGCCTGGGTAGGTGCTGTCTGTCAGGTCTGGCTCAAGGTGAGCCCCTGCTACAGAGAAGAGCTGTGCCCCTTGGGGTGTTCCTGGCCACGGCTGGGTCTGTCTCCACTTTCTAGGAGTCGATCCGAGGCCCCCCACAGCTTCTCACCAGTTGCCCCTTCCCCTGGAGCTTGACGAGCGCATCTGTCCTCTGGCCCCGCCCTCTGCAGGACATGCAGGTGACCGGCGTGGAGGATGACAGCCGTGCCCTGAACATCACCATCCACAAGCCCGCCTCCAGCCCGCACTCCAAGCCCTTCCCCATCCTGCAGGCCACCTTCATCTTCTCCGACCACATCCGCTGCATCATCGCCAAGCAGCGCCTCGCCAAGGGCCGCATCCAGGCCAGGCGCATGAAGATGCAGAGGATCGCTGGTGAGTGGCGGGCTCCCCGAAGGGGCGGGGTGCCGGGGCCAACCCCGTGGCCCTGGCGCTGCCCTCGAGCCACCCCGGGGCTCGTGTGGAAGAGGGGAAGGGTGACTCTCGCGAGCTGGCGGAGACCGCTCCGAATTGCCACGTCTTAGGTGTGTGTGGTTTCAAGAGGGTCTCGCGCTCCTGCCCCGCCAGACGGTGAAAAGGCAGGTAGTGGGCGGGCTTTGGGCGGGGACTCCGCATTCCCTCGTCCTTCGCCGCAGAGGCTCTGCCGGTTCACCAACGTAGGCAGAAGAGGAAACCGAGGCTCGGGAAGCTGCCCGGCGCCCCACAGGCAGCACGGCGG
The DNA here is from genome assembly GCA_004026705.1 of Nesogale talazaci. NCBI lineage: Eukaryota > Metazoa > Chordata > Mammalia > Afrosoricida > Tenrecidae > Nesogale > Nesogale talazaci. The sequence goes on along the minus strand of PVJH01011174.1, from coordinate 3,246 downwards.
CAGCACTGCACCCTCCAAGTCCCCGTGCCTTCCTGCTTTCCCTTCCCAGCGCTCTTGGGTGAGGGCGATGGGGCTCGCACACCCACATTTCTCAGGGTTGTGGCAGGTTGGTTGAGGAGTCGGGAAGGTCTAAGCTGTCCGAACTCCTTGGGGGAAAGGGCCCACAGTCCTTGGGCTAAAGGCACCTGTGGCCTCTGTGGTTCTAAACAGACTCTCAAGATGCCCAGTGTCTTTCCGCTCAGGTGCTGATAGGAGACTCCCTGCCCACCGTGGGAGTGCCTTAAATAAGCCCCAGGGCAGAGTTGCTGGGTGGGTGGATACGGGCAGGCCTGCGGGACCCTCAGAGCATTCCATAGGAAGCTCACTCGAGCCGTTTTCTCGTAAGATTTATTTGCAGAGAGTGTTTTCTTTCTTCCTTATTTTTATTTTTTTAATGTAAAGCAATTTCTCACTCTGGCATGAAGGCTAAATATTTCATTTGAAAATTGGGAATTATGTCATACAGTGCCTGTTAGAACGAATACCTGGGGTATTTCTGACATTGATTTTTTTTCCCCTGGATTGGGGAGGGACTCTGGCTACTGTGGCAGACTGCAACCTGCGTCAGTGCACACATGTGTGTTCGGAGGGAGGCACCTCTCGTGTACACACACTCAGTGCTCATGCACAGACATAGGGGCGGGTGTGAGTGAGTGTGGGGTAGGGGAGGTGTCGAGGAGTTCCAGTGGCATGCTGGGTAATGTTGAACTGCTAGCTGGATTTTTGCTTCAAACCCACCAGCTGCTCTGTGGGCTGCCCTGTCCCGTAAGGATTTGCAGTCTCAAAAATCCTACATAGAATAGCCATGAGTCGGAATCGTTCTGCGTGTGTGCATGTGTGTGCAACATATAAACATGTGTGCATATGCATGTATAGATGTGTATCTATCAGTGCATGTGGATATATACGTAGTTATGTAAAGGAAAGGACAAACGTTTGGGGCAGAACCAACCCATTTCCTTTGGAGGCTGACGTGGCACAGAGGCCGAGCACTGGCAAGGGTGACTGATGAGTGGCAGTGGGGACCGCGGCAGGGATGAGCCTCGCGTCAGTTTCGTGCATCCAGCTCCCCGCCCCGGCTAGGCTGCGTCTGAGGCAGTACCTGTGTCTAGGCGTCGGCCTCCCCAGCCCCAGTGAGTGCCTCGCCTGGTTGGGGCGCAGCCATTCTGGCTGCAGCAGCCCCGCCCCCACGCCCGAGAATGAACCCCGGTGTTGTTTGAACGTAGCCCTCCTGGACCTCCCGATCCAGCCGGCCACCGAAGTGCTGGGCTTCGGACTCGGCTCCACGGCGCCGGCCCAGCACCTGCCTTTCCGCTTCTACGAGCAGTGTCGCCGCGGCAGCAGCGACCCCACGGTGCAGCGCTCCGTGTTCGCATCGGTGGACAAGGTGCCAGGTAAGCCGCCCGCGTCCCGCCCTCCCACGCTGCGCCGCAGTCCCCCCGCCTCTCAGCACAGAGCCCCACAGAGTGCTCCCCCCCCCCCCACCCAGGCGGAGCCCCGGGAAGAAGGCTGGCTCCGTGCCTGGTCTTTGCCGCCTCTGGTTTGGTTTTCCAGGGATGAGTTGGGCATGTGGGAGAACTTCTCAGAATGAGAACGGATGAGTTCCTTGGAAATGCCTTGGAAACACTTGCTTAAGTGATTCGTGAGGCAGTTGTGGGAGAGTGATTTCCTTCTCCTCGAGAGATGACTGCAGAGATAGCGGCAGTGGCTGTTGCAAACCCCTGAGAAGTGAGGCTTCGGAGGAAGCATGCTGCCCTGGGCAGCTGGCCCCTTGTCCCATCGGGGGCACCTCTTCCCCTTTCACCGAAGGCCTCTCCAGCCCTCCCTCCCCCTTCCCACGAAAGATAAACATGAGTCGGAAGTTCGAGGTCAGCTTGACAGAGCAGAAGCAACCACTTCTCCCACAGAAGAGGAGGCCTCCGCCCTGCTGGGCTGCCCAAGGCTGGTTGCAGGGCTCCCCGCCACGCCTGTCCTCCTAAAGAGGACCTTCCTGCGAATTCAAAAACCTCAGGCAGACAGCCCACTCACCCCCACGCTTAGGATTCCAGCCTTACTCTACTACTGAGAACAAAATGCAGCCCAAAGAATCAGCCCTTCCTTAGGCTCCGTGAGTCCCACCACTGATAAGCACGCAGTCCCCAGACTTTGAGTGAGTCCCACCCCCCAAGCTGCTTGTAAGGGGGGTCTGTGCATGACCGGGAGCCCACAGGTGCAGTTTGTATCTGACGTGCGTTACTCTAAGTATACAGAGTACAGAGCGCCTCTCTCTTTGTGAGAAACATGAAAGCGACACTTCCCGTTACTGCTAAACCAGCGGTCTGCAAACTACGGCCCGCGGGCCACATGTGGCCCGCTGAGGATACTTGCCACCACTCCTGCTGCTGTCCTGCCGACTCATCCCGGGTCTGCAGTGAATTTGTTGTTCATAGTTGTTGTTGTTTTTTAACTGTAGTCCAGCCCTCCAACGGTCTGAGGGACAGGAAACTGGCCGCCTGTTTAAAAAGTTTGAGGACCCCTAAACCATCTTTCTTTCATGTGATGACACAGCCCTGATCAGCACATCCACGGCACCTCAGCGCAGGGTCTGCGTGTAGCTGGGGGCCAGAGTGTGTGCCTCAACGCTTGGTAGACGGGCTCCTCAAAGACTGCTGGGTCATAGAGTCTAGTGGTCTGTAAGCCGGAAGTGCAGAACTCAGGCTCTGCCAGGACTGTATTTTGAGTCACAGCCTTGAAAATCGGTTTAGTCATTAGCTTAAAACTTATGTTCGTTTGCTTTTTAAAAAGGTATATACTCCTGGAATATAATACTTAAAAAAAAAACACACAGCCAAGAGCTCAGTAAAGTGAAAAGTAGACAGGTTCTCAAAGCTCTTTCTGGAAATATGTTTGGAAGCCCTCTCTCTGCTTTGACGCCTCTGATTTTGTTGACGGGCTGTGGCCACACACGTGATGACCCTGCCCTGGCCTGCTTTTCACGTCATGAGCAGCACGTGAGGTCAGCACCCAGGTCAACAGCTGAGCCATTAGCCATCGTACGAACAGGCAGGAAACTCTCTTCGGGGGTCTCTTGCTCCAGGTGGGCATGTGGGTTCGCGACGGTGGCCGTGGGGTCCTTGCCCAGCCGTAGACCTGACAGGCCAGAGGGGATATGCCTTTTCATCTCGCTGCCAAAGTGTCCACCTGCTTCCTTGAATGCAGTGCCCAGGC